>CAUYQV010163312.1:0-19780 GCA_963574575.1 Galagoides demidoff | reverse complement strand
TCCATCATGATGTCTGGGAGGAAGGCGTGTTGTGTGATGACTCCATTGTGACGTCATGGGAGGAACATGTGTTGTATGTTGTCTCCATCTTGACACCATGGGTGGAAGGCGTGTTATGTGATGACTCCATCGTGATGCTGTGAGAAGAACATATGTTGATTTTTTGCTGCTGAAATTTTTGGTATTTCCTGGGGAGGAACTCAGTATGGCGTGTTGCAGGTTGTGCCTACCCCAGGACAGTCAGCGGATGCACCTGCCTGTCCAGGCTTCCCAGGTCTCTCCCACCCGTGCTATGGCTGCCACAACCCCCTTCCTCTCGCACTGAGTCAGACCCAGGGACAAATGTGCATCTCCTTGCTCGCTTAGTGACCTGTGAGTCGCTTTTACCATGGGGCCAGAGCAGCCATCCGCTGGAGACACCGTGTGCACAGACCAGGAGGACGTGTCCGCTCCTTCCCACCGAGCCGGTGCTGAGCCACTTCCCTGTTCCCCTGGCCTCGGTTTCCTCGTCCTCAGTGGGGGCTTCTGCCAGGAAGGCTCTGAGATGTTTTCAGCTCTTTAATTTGTACATACTGTGACTCACCCAAAATTACAGAGCAGAGCTAATGGAATCAAGAATTTATAAATTCCCCCTTCTTCCCTCATGCAGTGCCTATGTTTTTGGAAATTTCAATTCAGAATGAGATGGTCCTTTAACCAAGGCCACAGGAGTGGCCACTGTCTTACTGACTTCTGGCTGGTCAGGCTGGGTGAGCTCAAAGGTGAGACCTACCAAAGTCTTCTCCCAGGCCACAGAACTCGCGGCTCTGACCTGCTTCCACCCAGGAGGGGGACATGGGCCCCTCTGCTTACATGCATTGGTTGAAACTGGCCATGTGGCCCAGCCTAGGGAGACTGGGAAACATTGGGGACCCATGAGCTATTTGATGAGCAGGAATTATCTTTACCAAGCCCTGACTGTGCCCAGCACCTTCAGGCTTGGGAGGAGTGGAGCGTTGGCCTGCACTGTCCTGCAAACCCCACAGCAAGCCCTTGTGGCCGGTGTAATTAATCTGGTTTGATAGGTTAGGAACCAAGGCTGGGAGGGGCCTTTCAGTAACATGGTTGGGAGGTGAGAATACAGACCTGAAAACATCTCACTGGGCTGAGAATATCCATCTTGGGTGGCAGGAATCTTGCTGCTCAGCGCGTGTGTGACACCTGCTGTGTTCTGGGCTTCCTCTGTCAGGCGTCTGCCCAGCTGGCCCATCTACTGCCCAGGCTTCTTCAGCACCGTTCTACTCCCCACATCCCCTCCCCATATCTCCCTTGGACTGTGGGTTTACCCTGGGCTCTACCCACTCCAGAACCAAAGGCCTTGGGCTGCTGGTCTCAGGATCAAGTGCAAACCTACCCTGGTGTACAGAAGTTTAGCTCCCCTTATAAACTGCCTCCCAGCACCTTCCACCTCGGGGCATTGCCCACGCTGTGCTATCTGCCCAGGATGCCTCCCCCGAGTCTCCACCACCTGACTAGCTCTTGTCTTTGGCGTCTCCTTTAGTCTCCCAGGACTACCCTGTGGACCCACCCCTTATGCCACTGGTCACATACCTTGGAGCCTGTCCATTTCTTACATTGGGTGTTCCCAAAGTGTAAGCTTCTGGAGAGCAGAGGGACCTGTGGCTGCTGCAACTAGGGTAGTGCTGGGCACGTGGATGGCACTCAGAGGATAAGGGTGCTGAACTTTGTTTTTCTCTGCTGTACATTGGAAGAATAAGAGATGTCTTGGGCCACACATTAAATACAAAAGCTGATGAGCAAAAGAAAGTCCATGTGTGATTTGGCAGTATCCCACTCTACAGATAAGCAAAGCAGGCTTCAAATAATCCACATGTGGCCCACGGACTGCAGGTTGGACACCCCTGAGAAATACGTGCAGAGATGAGGCAGGTGCCTGCTTCAGATTTCAGTGTAAAAAATCTTTCACAATAGAAAGATTGTGAAAGTGGTCATCTGAAGCTTTGTAGTTGGGATGGTACCAGGGAGAAAGGTGTGGGTGGTGGCTACAACCCCACCCGGTTGCTTGGCCCAGGCAGGTTCTGGGGTCTGGTGGCACCTGGAAAAGCAAGTGGATGGAAGCTGCAGGTAGCTGGGAGCTCGAGGACCTGGGTGGGGTGGAGGACTCGCCCCCTTTGCTCCAAGAGTCAGTGGGCTCTGTCCTTCATTGTAAATGTGCCACAAAGAATATGGGGCCTTGTTCTTGGAGAGCCTAATGTTTCTCCAGGTACACAGGTACACGAAAGCCATGTGAGAGATGCGGCAGGGAACATACGGGCCCACGTGGTACCGTGTAACCCTTGAGATTTTGTTTGTAATGGGAAGGACCAGAGGGAAGGAGACTAATAGAGTATAAGTATCTAACTTGATGATTGCAAAGTTGGAGTGGAAGCAGTGTCTATGTAGCTTGGGACATCTTGGGGTGATCTTAGCCACTGACGATCGTCGGTATTTAAAATCACATCAGTTGTCATAGCTTTCCAAAGTGCTTAACCACTCTGGGTTGTGTTATTGGATTTGGGGAGCTTCATGTGAAAATTTTATATTCAGAGAAAAGGGAGAAGTGTCGTTGTCAGTGTGTGTTTAGAGCTGCTGGTGGCTAGAAACCATACCCATTGATTTTAGTTGCTTTGCTCCCCCAGGGAGATTAGGGGGGAGCATACTCTGCAAAAGAGGTACAGCTTGTGCCCAGCACTCTTCTGGAATGATAAGCGCTAGGTCACGAGTGGGAAACATCTCGGGGAGTGGAAGGGCAGCTCCTCAGGGAGGCGATGGGCTGCAACCCGCAGCAGCTCCCTGGAATTGGCACTGAGCTCTGCCCAGCTTGGTGTTGGCTGCACACTGCCCACGTCCACTGTTGGTCCTTGGGGACCTGGCCCATTGCATGTGTGCAGTGGGCGGAGAGGCTGAGTGCCCCTGATTCTGTTAGAGTTGGAGCCATCAGGGAGCAGTGGCCCACCTGTCCTGTCCCGTCCCGTTGCCAACACTGGGCTGCCTCTCAGGCTCAGGGATGAGATGGCTGCACTCAGGCCTGGCTTCTGCCAGCTTCTTCCTGTCTTCTGAGCAGCTGCACTGCTGGGCTCGGAGTGTGAAGGGCCTGGGAGGCTGACCCCATCATCAGGGGTGGAGAGACAGCTGCACAGCCACCTGGGGACCTGAGCTCTTTGCCTGGTGACATGGCAGAGGTGAGCCTTAAGATGAGGGTTACTTTAGCCTTAGCAGAGCACCTCCAGAGACCAAAAACCACATCGTAAATCTCATTGTGATTGAATGATCGACTTTTTATTTAGTACCGGGATTGAACACTAGTCCGCTGACTTTTTTCTCCTCCAAATTGCTAATGTTTGAAGTGAAAATTTTCAAAGCTGACTAATGCCTTTGCTTCACGATTTGCTGTCAGCCAACTTATTTATAAATAAAGCAGCTTTTCAACTAACACTCACAAACGAAGAGAGTAATTAGCATAACGAGACCCAGAGCCAAGTCGGTCCTCTGCTGGGGGCCCACAGGGTGCTCTGCACAGAGACAGGGAGATCTGGACCCTTGCGCCACCAAGTGAGGGACGACCTGGTCACTCCTAAGCATGGAGCTTTACTGTTTTTAGGGGCATTTGCGAGAGTGGTTTCATTCCATTTTCAGAGCACAAGGGTCCTCTGGGGCTCACCACGCAGGTTTTGCCCACATCACCAGCTCAGAAGAGGGGCCGTTTGGGCAGAGGCCAGGGCTCTTTTTGTTTTGCCAGCCGGTCTAGTGTGTGCTTTCCTTGTCATGATGGCTGACCCCACCCCTGCATATCCCTCTTCTCTTTGCAGTGCCAAATTCTGATTATTTTGGGAAAAAAAAAATTTAAAATTCTTAGACCCTGAGAGTGAGGAGGAGTCTGCTCTTTGTCTTAGGGATTTGGGGCTTAACTTTTTTTATAGCTCCCTGCCCCGTGTGACTTCAGAAGTTGGCAGATGAAGGGGGAACTGTGTGCTTGGAGGTGCTGGTGCCCCCACTTTTGCCACTGCAGCCTCGTTCAGCTGCCAGCAGCTCTGTCGCTCTCCCTGGTTCTCAGCAGCAGCCTCCGCCCACGCCTTTGCCCGGTAACATTTAATAATGATTCCTTTCGTCTTTCCTTTTTCTTTTTGGTCTTCTCTGTGCCAGGCGTTGTGGTCTTACTGTAGTTTCTCTTCTGATACATGGGTGGATGTTAGAGGCGTGAATACCGTCAAGTCTTGGTCTTCAGCAGTGCTCACTGGCACAGGTGGAGGGAGAACCTGCCAGGCTCTGAGCAGCTGCCCGGGAACGTTGCTGAGTGGGGGCTGGTCCTGAAGGATTGGCCTGGGTTGCGTGGCTGAGGCTGCAGCAGAGGGTGTCACCTGCTGGTAGCCAGCAAGTCCAGAGGCTTTGCCTGAGAAATGGCAGAGGCTTGGCTTAGGTTTGCCTGGTTTTGTTTCTTGTTTGAGTGAGAAGAACAGAGCAAAGGGAGGAGAGAGGAAGGATGGCTGAGTGACATGGCAGGGTGGTGACAGCAGGAAAGGCCCTAAGCATGTAGTGTGTCATATGCAGCCTGCGCATTGCCGCAGTGCCAGCTACTGGCTGCCCAGACCTCTGGATAGGCCTGCCACGCTCACGAGCAGCTTGAACATGGTGTGTTGCCTGAATTGATGGGGCCGGAGCTGCAGAGGTAAGACCTGCAGTCAGAATGTCTTGGAAGAGAAGGGGGCTGCAGCTCTCTTGGGCACGCAGCGACCCTAGTTTATTTCTTACTCACTTACTCACCCTAACAATAAAGCATTCTGCTGTACACACATAATCTTAAATTTATAATATGATAAAGTCACAAAAAAGTCACGAGCATTATTTATCTCTTTTTGCTTTAAAGAACAAAAGTATTCATCTGTACAGAACAGACGTGATCTTTAACTTAGCAGCACAATAAGCTTACCTTGATTTACCGCTACTCAGGTCTCTTCCAGCAAATTCCTGACCACAGCATGCTCCATTTTCAGTGCCTGCCTCCCCCTAGATTAGTTTTTCTAATCTCTCCGGAGGGTCTTCAAAGGAATGTCCCTTCCAGCAGACCTTGAGACAGTTTCAATCAAGAGCAAAGTTGTGGCAGCCTTTAATGTCGTGGCTCGGCTACAGTGGTGGGTATGCTCCTGCGTGGCGCACACCTGAGCATCAGGGAGAGGAACGCTTGCCTGGAGCAGAACTCCCAGCAGAGGCAGCGGGTCAGAACCAGAGGGTTTGGGGGCCTTTCCAGGGTGGTGCACAGGGGTGTGTGAACCAGCCAGTCCCTTTGGCTCCCCAAGGAGCAGGATCTGCTCTTATGGCAGGTGGGCGTTTACTTTTAGAACAGTTCAGATTTATAGAACACTTGCAAAGATAACACAGAGAATTCCTGCATCTCCCTTACTCAGGGTCCTCTCTTGTTTGCCAGTTACAGCACCGTGATATCTTTGGCGTAACTAAGGGGCTGACTGACACTGGTCCAATACTGTTCAGTAAACTCTGCAGTTGATTCTCATTTCCTTTCCTTTTTCTGTCCTAGGATCCCATCTGGGCTGTTCTGTTACATTTAATTATTATGTCTTCTTAGCCTCTTCTGATCTGTGACAGCTTTTCAACTTTCGTTGTTTTTTGAGCTGGAGTGACATCATCAGAGCTTGCTACAACCTCAAAGTCTTGGGCTCAAGTGATCCTCCTGCCTCAACCTCCCAATAGCTGGGACTACAGGCAAGGTGTACCTCCACATCCAGCTAATTTTTCTATTTTTTTGTAGAGACAGGGTCTCACTCTTGCCAAGGCTGGTCTTGAACTTCTGATTTCAAGTGATCTGCCTGCCTCGGCCTCCCAGAGTGCTAGGATGACAGGTGTGAGCCACTGTGCCTGGCCTAACATTTTCCCTGCTTTTAATGACCTTGGTAGTTCTCAGAAGTACAGGCCTGGTATTTTGCAGAATGGCCCTCAATTTGGGTTTATCTAATATTTTTGGGGGGTTAGATTGGGGTTTTGATATTTTGTGAATAAAACCACAGAGGTGAAGTGCCATTTCAGCCCATCCTAGTCATATGTATTACATCACATTGTATCAATATTAAATATCAGTGTGATTGATCACGATTGATGCTGGCATTGACTGTCTGACTGATGCAAAATGAATTCCCCTTTCCATAGCACTGTTCAGAAGGAAGTTGTTATTTGTAGCCCACACTTAACGAGTAGGGAGTTATGTTTGAATTCCTTAATGGGAGAATATCTGTATAAATTACCTGGAATTGTTCTGTATGAGACACTGGTCTGTTTTCCTCCATTTCTTTACTTATTCTAACATTAATTTCCTTATGCTAATATTTATATCAAGATGGATTCATGGATATTCATTTTATACTTTGTTTTATAGTCTAGTACTATGTTATTTATTTTCTTGCTCTAATCGTTCCACCTTTAACCAGTGGAAGCCCCTTCAGGTTGCCTCATGTGTCCCCTTGACAAGTCCCTGACTTTTTGTTTTTTGAGTACAGCTGGCCCTCATGTTCATGGGGCTGCATCTGTGGATTCAGTCAATCCTCAGTTAATACTGGGGGAGCTGGGCGCTGTGGCTCATACCTGTAATCCTAGCACTCCAGGAGGCTGAGGCTGCTGAGTTGCTCAGGAGTCAGACCAGCATCAGCAAGAGTGAGACCCTGTCTTTAAAAACAATAGCTGGGTGTTGTGGTAGGCACCGGTAGTCCCAACTACTCAGGAGGCTGAGGCAAGAGGATTGCTTGAACCCAAGAGTTTGAGGTTGCTGTGAGCTGTGATACCATGGCACTCTGCCCAGGGAGACAAAGTGAGTCTCAAAAAAAAGGAAAGGAAAGGGAAAGAAAGAAAACACTGGGGGGAAAATTGATGGTTATGTCTCCACTGAATAGACTTTTTTTTTCCTTGTTGTTACTCCCTAAACAATATAGCAAAACAACTATTTAAACTACATTTCCAATATATTGGGTATTATAAATAATCCAGAGAGGATTGAAAAGTATACGAGAAGATATGCGTGGATTATTTGCAAACTGGGCACCGTATTATATAGGGGACTTGAGCATCCTGGAACTGGCCCTTCGTGGGTAGTACCTTTTTACTTTCTGGCACAAAATGCTCAGGCCTGTCTCAGATTTTTCCTGCTCCATCCCTGGAATCAGCCATTTCTCCAAGGATTCTTGCTTCTTTTTATTGGAGAATGGTATTTAGAAACCAAGGTCTGGGCACTGAGAGTGCTGTTTGCCACTGAGGTGTGGCGGCTTCCAGGCCCTCTCAGCAGGCAGAGCGAGGACAGACAGGTGCGCACATGAGCCTACGTCCACACACACGAGCCTGTATCTGCACACACGCCTGCATCTGCACACATGAGCCTGTGTCTGCACATCCGTGTGCACGCTAGCCTGCGTCTGCACATATGTGTGAGCACACGAGCCTGTGTCTGCACACACGTGCACACAATAGCCTGTGTCTGTACACACGTGAGCACTCTCGCCTATGTCTGCACACAGTAGCCTGCATCAGTACACATGTACACACACTAGCTTGCATCTATACACACGCGAGCATTCTTGCCTGCATCTGTACACACATGCACACACAAGCCTGTGTCTGCACACACATGCACACTCTTGCCTGCGTTTGCACACATGTGTGCACACTAGCCTGCGTATGCACACACCTGCACACACTAGCGTGTGTCAGTACACACATGTGTACTCTGGCCTGTGTCTGCACACATTAGCCTGCGTCTGTACACACATGCACACATGTGTGCACACTAGCCTGTGTCTACATATACATCTCCTCTTGCTCTCTTGAATGCACAGCCCCACCTGATAGCCAAGCCCTGGACCCATCCTCCTGGTCACATATGCTAATTATGTCCATGGATGCACAGTAGGAAGGAAGACTGGGCCAACTGACTGCAGGGACAAGAACAACAAACCCACTTGGAAGACTTTTCCAGGAATACAGAAATACAGAGAATAACAAGAGAAGTATCTGGGTACCTTCCACCTGTTTTTAAAAAATAAGATATATATATAAATACAATCTAACCCTCCATGAAAATGTCTCCGTTACTGCTGTGAAACCGAGCGAGCTGAAGACTGTTGAGCTTTTGCAGGCATGCTTTTCTCTTTAAACTCTGTGTAGAAAGACTCTGACTAGATGCTGTATCTTGTTTCACACATGGGCAAACTCTATAAAAGTGATTTTTTTACTGTGTTCCTGCAATTTGAATTTTCATTAACTAAGAATTTGATACATATTAATATTTATCTTCCCAGCAATCCTGAGAAAAGCAAGACTCACTATCTCCATTGTATAGACAGAGAAACTGATAACTTACAGCAATGATGTGATTTTTGCCAACTTCAAGCAGCTGACAAAAATGGGCTGACATTCGTATCTTCAGAGCCCAAGTCCACGCTCTTGTTGTGATATCACACACATGTTGAGATTCACCAGGAAAAGGAGGAACACACAGACCTTCCTGGTCACAGCATGACTCTGCTGTTCCCTTCCCAAGGGCCTGGAGTCTTGATATTTCCCTTAGTCTGGGACCCGATGCTTCTTCTAGTCTTGGCAGACTCCCGAAATTTTTTTGGCTTTTAAGACAGATTCTTACTTTGTCACCCTCAGTAGACTGCTGTGGTGGTATAGCTCATGGCAACCTCAAACTTCTGGGCTAAAGCAGCGGTTCTCAACCTGTGGGTTGCGACTCCTTTGTAACAATGAAAATCCATCCTGCATATCAGATATTTACATTACGATTCATAACAGTAGCAAAATTACAGTTATGAAGTAGCAACAAAAATAATTTTATGGCTGGGGAGTCACCGCAACTTGATAAACTGTATTAAAGGGCGGTGGCATTAGGAGGCATTAGGAAGGTTGATAACTGCTGGGCTAAAGAGATTCTCCTGCTTCAGCCTCCTGAGTCTCTGAGACTACAGATGCCCACCACCATGCCTGGCTAATTTTTCTATTTTTAGTAGAGGCTGAATCATGCTTCTGCTTAGGCTGGTCTTGAACTCCTGACCTGAAAGGGATCTTCCCACCTCCGCCTCCCAAAGTGCTGGGATTATAGGCGTGAGCCACAGTACCCAACTAGAACGTTTTGATGAAATGAGGCCCCATGAGGCTGCTTCAGATTCCCACCTGCACATCACTCCCTACTGGCATCTGTGCAGACTCCTTTTCCCTCCTCCTGGGACTGGAAATAACGTGTATCTGCCTTAAAAGTCCCCCTCCTTACTTCAGCACCAGACGCCACCTTGACTTTGTCTGCCCTGCAGTGCCATTCCCTGCTGCCTGTCGACCGTCACCTGCACATTCAAACAGCTGCTTTCTGCTCCCATGTTGGGAATGAGAACAAAGGCTCCTGCTTCCACCTCCTGCCACCATCCTATTTTGGGGCTTTGTTCTGCTGTACAGCTTCTGGAAAGAGCTCTACACTGGCTTTCTCCAGTTCTCTCTGACACCCACTCCAGCTGGACTTTCATCCCTTTCACTGACACTTCTACTGGCTTTCTTCACACCGAAACTGTTCCCACGAAGGTCACTGAGGCTGCTAAGTCTCCAGATCCTGAGCCCAGTTATCTGTCCTTTCTCCCCTCCCTCTCCCAGGAAATGCTCTGTTCCCTTGGTTTCCAGGGTGCCCTGGGCCTGAGGGTTTCTTTCTACGTCACTGGACTTTGCTAAGGCCCCTCACTGACTCCTTAGTGACCCCTCCCTGGGGCCGTTCTGTTCGACTCACACTCACTGCACCCCCTTATGCTGGAGAGTCCTAGCTTTGATCTCAGCTCAGACTTCTCTCCTGTGTCTCCCACTGGCATTTCCCGTGGAGGTCTGATGGGCGTCCCAACATAGCAGCTGTCCCTGACTCAGGCCAAATCTCCCTGTTTCCGTAAATGACCTCTGCATCCTTCCAGATGTTTCGACCGTGAACTTGGAGCCAGCCTTGACTCCTGTCTGTCTGAAATCCCACATCTAATCTGTTCCAGGATCCTGCCCCTTGTCACTGCCTGGTCTCCTGCCGTGTGGTGTGGGGCCTGTTCATCTCCCCAGGGACTGTTGCCCCAGCCTCCTGACACACCTTCCCCCGCCCCCAGGTCTGCATCTGCTCACAAGTTGGTTTGTTGCATGAGAATTTTAAATGAGATCATTCCTTGGTCCAGAATCCTCTGGTGCCCCCGTCACACTCAGAGTGAAAACCAGGGGCCCCTGCTCAGCTCTTTGATCTCTGACTTGATTTCCTGAAACTCTATCCTGCAAACAGCCACTTGGCTAACTTTGCCACCTTCTTTGTGTTGGTTCCAGTGTTTCCTTCTCCAAGAGGATTTGGCACAGACCACATCCCTGCCAGGTCCCCACACCCACCCCCGCCATGCACAAGCACCTCTGCAGTAACCCTGTACCCTATTGATTGATTGTGGGCTGCGCCTGCTCCAGAGGGGAGTGTGGGAAGCTCAGGCTCTCTGTCTGCCTCAGTTAGCCGGGCAGGGCCTAGCTCTCTCTCTGAGTGGCGCTTACTGGCAGGCAGGTGCAAATGGACGTCAAGCAGGCAGTGTGCACAGCTGTGTGCAGACCTGGGCACGAGGGACTCCTTAAGTTTTGCACTCTGGACCCTGCATTTGCCTCACCCTAGTCTGGCCCATACCCGGAGGACAGTCTGCCCCAACGTCCTGGGAACCCTGGGACCTTTCTTAGACTTCGTGGCTTGGCCTTTGTGGATTTCCAACCAGGAAATGGCCCTCACTCTGGCCATCGGCATAGTGTGCTGTGTGGACATTGATTGGCAGGCTTTTTTTTTTTTTTTTTCACAGAGAGCCAGAGGCCCGGTGGCCCCAGTCGCCCATGGCTTCACTGGTGTGGGGCCTGTTCATCTTAGTCCCTGGGTCTTCCTGACACTGCTCAGCTCGTGGGTCTGTGTGGCATTGAATAGAACCTAGAAATTTTTTTCAGACATTCTGATTTCTAACTGAGAGAGGATACCTGAGAAGGGTGAGGTCCAGGAGACCATGTCTTCTCAAGGAGACCACAGGATCCACCTGTAGGGTCCTCTCCATGGTGACTCGGCTCTTGGGAATTTGTAAACTTAACTTCCGGGAACTTGGAAATTTCCACTTAAGTCCTGTAGTTCTGTGGAGGCTGGAACAACATCTGCTTGATTCAAACTGACCCATGAGAAAGGTACCTGTGGGTTGGAACTTTTTGACTGGAGATGAAAATGGAAAGACCAAGCCAGGCAGAGAGCGCGGGCATTTCAAATTCTTCTATGCCGTAAGCTCTGGTGGTTTATAAGGGAAATGAAACCCTTCCCCTTATAAACATGGTGTTTGGGGGCTCTTTCTTTCCACTGGGCTTCTTCTTCCTGCAACAAAACCACAGTGAAAAATACAGACTTCTTTACCACCCAGGACAGACTACTTCCTACATCTTGAACAGAAGTTTCAGGAAACGATTTCTTGCACTCATTAGAGGTGATGCATTCGGTATAGTCTTCTATTTTGTTTTTAAAATTCTGGTACCACCCGATAAACTCACTTGCTGATCTGTCTGTGTGACCCCTGGCAGTCTATAACCCATAGCTTTCTCCACTATTGTCAGGTTATAGGGAAAAACCTGAGCTGTAGACAGCCGAGGGCCCACCCAAGGTTACACCAGGGCATTCACGGGAGAGCCAGCACTGGAATCCTGTCTTATTCCGATCCTGGGGCTTTTTTGGGCTCTTGTAATTAATTTTAATGATTGCACCATTGTGGCTTATTTAAATTACCCCAGGAGGAAGATCAACTCTATTAAAGAAATTTTATTATAGCTGCCCACCTGCTCTATTCAGGGAAATGCATCTTTTGTGGATTTCTTCTGGGTAGTTAAGAGGGTCTAAGAAGCCTGTTTGTAGTGATTGATTTAACAGTAGATAACAATGAAGTTAAATAAAGCTGATTCCCTCCGCAGGAGCATGTGAGTGATTTAAATTCGAAAAGGTGTGCACTACAGCACTTCCCAGGTGGGTGCCTGGGGGGCTTGCTGGGCCCTCAGGGCTCCCTGAGGCAGAGGTGGGTGCTGAGCAGAGCTGGGGGCTTGGTTCCTGACTTGAGGCGTGTTTGGGACAGCTGAAGGTGCTGGTTCTGCCTTTGGCTACTTGAACTCTGAGCCTGGCCCTGGACCAATATCTCCGTGACCTCAGAGGAGCTGTGAGAAACGTAGAGTCCCAGGTCCCTCCCTGCTCTGCTGACTCAGAACCTGCATGTTAAGGAGATGGACTTCACTCGGAGGATGGGGTGCAGCTCTGGCATAAGGACCTGGTCTTGGATTACAGTTCTCATTATCACATTCGTCATCTTTAGCAGTAAAGAGTGTACAGTTTGGTCACCATGTGCAGGGCACCATGGTAGGTTCTGCTGTAACAGAAAGACAGGCTAGAGCCCTCCCTGCCTCTGGGGACTTACAGCCATACATCATGGTATACAGAGCGGGCGGGCTGCAGGCACCCAGGCTGGATTTAGATGCCAGTAGAGTCAGCAGGTGGGAAGGTGTCCCACGCAGGAGGGACTGTGTGAAGAAAGGTGTGGAGACAGAAGTCTGCATGTGGTCAGGGGACATCTAGTGTCTGAGGGAGGCAGGCAATGGCCGGGTTTTGGAAGGCTTTAAGTCACAATTTTAGATATTTGGACTTTATCCAGTGGCTCATGAGAGCCACTATAAACTTTTTTTAATTAAAAAGTTCTTATTTTAAAAAATTGTGTAAAATATGCATAACATAAAATTTACTAATTGAACCATTCTGAGTGCACTGTTCAGTAGCATAAAGTACACTCATACTGTCATGCAGCTGTCACCACCGTGTCTCCAGAACTTTTTCATCTTGCACAACTGAGACTGTATTAAACAGTAACCCCCCCATTGCTCCCCTCACCAAGCCCTGGGGACCACATCCTACTTTTCCTCTTGGTGATTTTGACTGCCGTAGGTTGCTCGTGTGAGTGTAATTGTTTGTGACTGGCTTATTTCACGTAGCATAATGTCTTCAAGGTCCGTGCACGTTGCAGGGTGTGTCAGCATCTCCTCCTTCCTAAACTCTGAACAATACTCCACTGTATGAAGAGATCACAGTTAGCTTATCCATTCATCTGTCAATGGACGCTTGAGTTGTTTCCATTTGGCTATTGTGGCTAGTGCTGCTATGAACATGAGTGTGCAAATATCTGGTGAGTCCCCAATTTCAGTTCCTTTAGATACAGACTCAGAAGTGGAATTGCTGGATAATTCTGTTTTTAATATTTGAGGAAGAACCATACCATTTTCCATAGGGGCTACTCCGTTTCACATTCCTACCCGCACAGTTTCAGCATTCCAGTCTGTCCTTATCCTCACCAGCACTTGGAGACGCTGGTGGGAGGGAGGCGGCACCCCTTCGTAGTTTTGATTGGCACTTCCCTAATGCTCAGTGGCATGGAGCATCCCCTCATGTGCTCATGCACTGTGGGCTGCTGAGCAGTTTTGTAGTAGAGGAGGCACTTGTGAAGGGCTGTGGATCAGGCTGGGGTGGTAGGGGTCCTGGACCTGCCCATCGGGCCTCCTCCACGCTGCCTTGAGAACACAAGGTATCCAGGATGCTGTCCCCAGTCAGGAGGGAGCTGTCTGGTTTTATGTGTGGCCTGTGCTTCACCAAACCCATTGTATTTGCCCTCTGTGTCCTGCTGCTACTGGGTTGAGGTTAGAGAAGCTGAGACAGGTGGGGGGACATTTGAAGGACATGTCCCTTGCTGTGGCATCTTTGCAGAAGTGGCTGGCATTTGTGGCGCCCACTGGTATTTTTGATGCTTCCTTTCCAGGCATGTGAGAGGATTATACTTCTCTTCTTTCTCAAACTTGGATACTGTGTTAGCAGTGTTTTTTAGCCTATTACATCTCACAGTGCATTTGAACCTATAGTTAAACTTCCATGGCACACTTCAATTATGTTTATCCAAAAGAAAGAAAATGTTAAAGAATATGCTTGCCGTGCTTTCAACTTCTGTTGAAAATAATTTAATTAATGATGTTTAAAAGTTTTTGAGCACACCCAATATCCTCTCATGGGACACCTGGGTGCTGAGACACACCAGTTGAAAATCAGTACATACACATTGGTGTACAGCCAATATGACTTGCTTTGGCTAATGAAAAGTGAGAAGAAGATTAAGGAGAAGTTCCCTGTCGCTTCCCTAGTCCTGTGATCCTAGAAGTTCATGCCGAAGAGGAGGGGCCGTAGAGTCAATGTGGCTGACTTTTGCCCTTGACTCACAGAGTGAGCAAGATAGACATGATTCCTGGGCTGGGATGCTGTGACTTAGGAGTCACTTGTTACCACAGCACAGCCGATCCTATCCTCACTAATCCAGGAGGAACCTGAAAAGTGTTTTAAGTGCAAATATAGGTTGAGATGAAAATGTAGCATTTGGGGATTTGCAAGTGCTTCTTAATACCTCAAAGAATTTCAAGGCTTGGCTAATGAGCAGTGCTTTCCTGTAGGTAAGTCTTGTACTGAAGAGTTAATTATCAGATGTTAATAGTGTCTTTTGCCCGAGGCGTGTTGCTCTGGTTTGCCCTTGGCCTGCCCCTCTGGTGGCTGAGGGGGAAGCTGACAAGAGGTCATGAACCCTGCAGCTGTAGTTGGATGGGGTGGCCTCTCTGTTATCCAGTGATGATTAAATCCAGAGCCTGTTTAGATTTCAGTAGATAAGTCCAGACTATGTGGACCTCGTTATGCTTCTAAAGCAGGAGGGCCATTGTTTTTAGTAGTTATTATTAACTTTTTTTTTTTTTGAGTGCAGAAATGACTTTTTAAGATCAGAAAAATTTTAAGACTTTTACCCGTTGGCTACAGTCTCGTTTTTAGTACCACTTTGAACGTTCACCAGCTGTTCATTAACCACGTCTTTTCATCTTGAGTTTACCTTTCCGCTATGGAACTTTTAAAATAGACACAGAAGCAGCAGCAGAGAGCTGCCCTATTATGGGCTGAACTATGGGTCGCACAAATTTACATGTTGAGGTCTCACCCCCCAGCACCTCAGAGTGTGACTGTATTTGGAGACAAGTCTTTACGGAGGTAATTGAGTTAAATGAGGTCACTAAGGTGACCTAATGGAATCTGAGTGATGTCCAAATAAGAAGAGATTTGGACACAGACACACACAGTCCACCGAAGGATGACTATATAAATATACATGGGCGGGACTTTATGTATATGTGTTCATTACGAAAATTCTCAGATACACAAAAATCAAGAAACATAAAATCCTTGAGGACAGAAAGAAGTGAAGCCCTCCTAGCTGATAAGCCAAGCAAGCTGAAAGTTGCATGAGGTTAATCAGAAAAGGTGCTGTCAACTGTGTTTCTTAGAAGTGAAATAACAGACGATAACATAGTCTGTCTGACAACTTTTGTAGTGACCCATGCACGAAGTAGAAAGACCTCAGGAGAAACAACCCTTGGAGCATCTTGATCTTGGATTTCCAACATCCAGAGCTATGAGAAAATCCACTTTGTTGCTGGAGCCACCTAGCCTGTGGGGCTTTTTGTACTGCAGCTGTAGCAGACTACTTTAGAGCCCATGTGCTATATTCTAGCTTTAGCATTTTCCATTTTCAGTAGTCTTCGTGGACTTACTCTGATGTGTGGGGAGCATGGGACAGGTAGCAGAGAATTAGAGGAAGCACCTGCCATTGTGAAGCTCAGTTTCTGTGGGAGCCGGAGGACAGGTTTCAGTTAGAGCACTTTGAACTTTCATAATCACGTGACATCTGCACGCCCATCAAGTGGTCTTCCATCAGTGCTGAGTGTGCAGGTGGATTCTCAGACCCCTCCCAGGCTCCCCTTTGGGAACTGAGGCATCAAGCATTGGATGGGTTTGTGGTGTCAGTGCACAGAATTGGAGTGAGAGCCGTGGCCTGGGGCAGAGGTGCCCAGTCCAGCCAAACCTATCACGTGGACCTGGATTCAGGCCACCCCTGGGAGCCAGCTGGGCACATAGGAACCAGGATGCAAATATCATTCTTACACAATAAAGAAATGGGGAGAAGATGAATCACACTGGGAAATGATTCATTTGCTTGTGGATGGATTCATCCAGGATCCCTTTAAATACCAAATCCCCATATGCATTTAAAAATACCTTGTTCACTCAGAAACATCATGCTGAGCGAAAGAAGCCAGACACAAAAGACTACATGTCGTACAATTCCATTTATAGGCTGTTTCTAGAAAAGGCCTAATTATAGGGACAGAAAGCAAATGAGTGGTTGCTTATGTCTGGGGATGGAAGCAGGAATTGGCTGCAGACAGACACAAGGGAGCCTAAGGTGCGAGGAGAGCTCTGAAGTCACCTTGTGGCAATGCCTGAGCAACTGATGCATTCACTAAACATCATCCCCCTGACAGTGGGGAAATTGTGCCATGCCTCAAGTATGCCCCAGTAAAGCTGAGAAAACCACCCGATTCAGATCTGCCAAGAATTAAGGGTGTCTTTCTGGAAGAAGCAGGCTCTGAGCGGGATGTGAATCACCCCAGGGAGTGTCTTGGGAAGGAGCAGGAGGGGATTCCAGGTGGAAGAACAGGATCCCGGGGATGTGGTCTGGCAGGTGGAAGGAGAGGCTTGTTGTGGGTGAAAGTGGCAGGAAATTGAAGGGACACCCAGGATTATCCACATTCCAGCCACTGGAAGGGTGTTTTTAAAGCACAGATGCCCAGGCCCTATTCCTGGGGATTCAGATTTAACTGGTCTGGTTACAAGTCCTGGATATTAGTATTTTTGGTAAGCATATTTTTAAATGACACGATTGTATCTTTTTCACTTCTCAGTTGGAATGTGCCCATAAAGGAACAGCTCCCCACACCCATTATGTGGTCATCCAGTGGGGCAGTTTGCAGTGAAGACGCAGGGTGAGCATGTAATTCTTTCACTTCATTTCAGTTTTGAGGGATGAAGAATTTGTTTCCCAAGACCTTCCAAGGATGAACAATCATGTTTTGTTTTTGTTTATTTTCAAACTATCATTCTCAACTAATGGGCTTGAGCATATTTGATGGGTTTCAAGCCATGGCGATCATTATGCTTGTTGAAGTTGAATTGTTTTAACTTTGGCCAATGGGAGTATCTTCAGTTTGGGCCCTCAGATCTTTTTCAGTTGTTGTTGAGACAGGGTCTCTCTCTGTTGCCTGGGCTAGAATGCAGAGGTCTCATCGTAGCTCATAGCAACCTCTCTTGGGCTCAAGTGATCCTCTTGCTTTAGCCTCCTGAGTGGCTGAGACTATAGACACATGCCACCTTGTCATGCTAATGTTTCTTTTTTTTTAATAGATGGGGTCTTACTACATTGCCCAGGCTACTCTCAAACTCCTGGCCTCAAGTGATCCTCCTGCATTGGCCTCCCAAAGTGCTGGGATTACAGTCTTCAGCTACCATGTCTGCCCTCCAGTTGTTTCGTCATGATACTACTACTCACCTCTTATCACTGCCTTAACTGAATTTTATTTTTCTGTTCTCTCCCACTAACTTGTTAGGTATGTGCTCCTTTATTCTTTTAGGTCATTCTACAGATTATAATTTGGAACCTTGACTCATTAGACTAGTGATTGTAGAGTCTCCTTCGAAACTTTTACCTACTTCCTGGATGATACAGGGTCTTTGTGTGCAGATATCAGTATGTTTGGAAAGCTTCCCAGGAAATTTTTATGATCATCAGGGTCGACAGCTGTGGATGGGTCATTGGGTGGCTGGCAGATGAATCCAGGAGTTGACAGGGTGTCGTGGCAGAGAAGACCAGCCCCAAAGCTGTCAGTAAATGGGGAAAGGTGTAGGCTTTTAGTTCATGATCAGGTTCATAGTTGAAAGAACATTTTTCTGCTTATTCTTTGGTCTGACTCTGGGTGATCTGGTATTTTCCATTTATAGGTCCTTGTTGGGAAGGAGGGACACCCTTTTGTCAGAGATGCACCTGTTACTCGGGTGCTAGAGAAGTTGAGACTGAGTCATACAGCCCAGGCCTTGCAGAGGGATGCATTTAAGATTCTCAGTAGTCAAGAGGCCTTCCCCTGTGCTTGGGATATTGCTGAGAGCCTTGCCTGCAAGGTATCATTAGTCCTACCCACCCCTTCTGACAGATGAGAAGTTGAGGACTGATGAGTACCCTCCTGACAGGTGCTCCAGGCCACATGGCTGCAGGTGCCAGACTGGGATCCTAACTCAGCTCTAACTCTTGTCATCAGCATGAAGGGTTGAGAAAGTCAGTTGCAGTCTACTTCAGCGTGGCTAACTGTGGCCATGGTCTCATTGACAGTGTAACCTGGCAAACAGGGTTATTTTAGAATATAAATCCGAAGGAAGTATTGTCCGTACCAACATTGTGTTTTGGTGTGAACTGATGTAGTCTTTTTTGTTTTCTGCTTTTTATTTTGAAATAATTACAGATTCAGGGTTGGTGCCTGTAGTCAGCGGCTAACATGCCAGCCACATACACCAGAGCTGGCAGGTTTGAATGCAGCCCCGGCCTGCCAAACAACAACTACAACCAAAAAATATCCCCAGCTACTTGGGAGGCTGAGGCAAGAGAATCGCTTAAGCCCAAGAGTTTGAGGTTGCTGTGAGCTGAGACGCTACAGCACTCTACTAAGGGTGACAAAGTGAGACTCTGCCTAAAAAAAAAAGAAAATAAGAAATAATTTTAGATTCATAATAAGATGCAAAAAAAATGATCAGGAGGTCCCATACACCCTCCACCCAGCCTCCTTTGAGTGTTAACATTCTGTGTAACTACAGAGCAATAGTAAAATTGGGAAACTGGCATTGACACAGTCAATAGAATGTACTCCAATTTCTCCAGTTGTACACACACGTTTGTGTGTGTGGTTCCATGGAGCTGAACGTGTAGCTTCTGATACCAACCACCATGATCAGGACATTCCACTGTGCCATAACCAAAGGACTCCCTCCTGCCACCCCTTAGAAGCTATGTACACACCCAACCTTGTCATTCCTAACCTCTGTAAACCACTGTGCTCCCTACCTGTGTGTTAGCATGAACCTACATAAATGGAAGGTTGCAGCAGGTATTCTTGTGAGAGTCCTGCTATCAGGAATCCATTTCCTTGATGTTCACTCAAGTTGCTGCGTGTTATTGACAGCCATTCCTTGTTCTTGCTGAGTAGTTTTCATCATATGGACATCCCATAGCTGGTTTAACTTTTTACCTATTGAAGGATATTTGCATGGTTTCCAATTTTAGGTTATTGTTAATAAAGCTGCTGTGAATATTCATGTACAAGTTACTGTGTGAAAATAAGTTCTTCCAGAATGGCCATGACATGTTATATTCCCTCTATCAACAGATGAGTGGTCTAGTTTCTCCACATCCTTGCTAACATTTGGTATTGTTACGTTTTCAGTTTCGCTGTTCTCACACGTGTGTGGTGATACCTCATTGTGGTTTTACTTTGCATTTTTCTAATGGCTATTAATGTTGGGCATCTTTTTTAAATTTTTTTTTTATTTTTTTATTTTTTGAGACAGAGCCTCAAGCTGTCCCCCTGGGTAGAGTGCTGTGGCATTACAGCTCATAGCAGCCTCCAACTCCTGGGCTCAAGTGAGTCTCCTGCCTCAGCCTCCCAAGTAGCTGGGACCACAGGCGCCCGCCACAACGCCTGGCCATTTTTTGGTTGCAGCCATCATTGTTGTTTGGCGGGC
>CAUYQV010163311.1:0-10628 GCA_963574575.1 Galagoides demidoff | reverse complement strand
TGGTTTGAGGGCAAGTTTTCAATTTTGGTCTCAGGCTGGTCACCCCGGCGACTCAAGCATGTCCTCAAGGGGACTAGGTATTTTTTTTTTTTTTTTTTTATTTTGAGACAGAGCCTCAAGCTGTCCCCCTGGGTAGAGTGTTATGACATCACAGCTCACAGCAACCTCCAACTCCTGGGCTAAAGCAAGTCTCCTGCCTCTGCCTCCCAAGTAGCTGGGACCACAGGCACATGCCACAATGCCTGGCCATTTTTTGGTTGCAGCTGTCATTGTTATTTGGCAGGCTGGGCTGGATTAGATCCTGCCACCTTTGGTGTATGTGGCTAGCGCCTTAGCCACTTGAGCCACAGGCGCCGAGCCTGGGACTAGGAATTTTGTACCTAACCTAGTCCACTACTGCTCCCACCAAGACACTCTCCCAGGGGCTGAGGTCCACCTGAACCAAACTGCCAGCAACACCACAGTGGAAAACTACCTGCTTGTGCCATAAAGAAGTGTACTTCTCCCTCTCTACCCTGAGCAGCTAAGAAGAACAAGTGAATCCCAAAGACTTCTGTTTGGAGCTGAGGAAGATGTTCCATATGAGCAGGAACCAGAATATGAATTCTGGCAATGTGAAAATACAGGCTATATTAGCACCCCAAAGGATCACGCTAGCTCTTCAGCAATGAACTGCAACCAAAAGAAAAGAAATAGTCAAAGATGTTAACAAATGGAAGAACATACCACCCTCACGGCTGTATCAACATTGTCAAAATGTTCATATTACTCAATGTGCTTTTTGGCATTTCCCTGATGACTAGTGATATTGAGAATTCTTTCATATGTTTGTTGGACAACTGTATATCTTCTTTTGGAAAATGTCTGTTCATGTCTTTTGCCCTCTTTTTAATGTGTTAGTATTGAGGAGGCTGTGCTATGTTTTTTTCTTGAGAATTCATGTCAGTTCCTTGTAGATTCTAGATATTGTTGTATATATAGTTTGCAGATATTTCTTCCCATTCAGTAAGTTGTCTATTTACTCAGCTGATTATTTTTTTTTTTTGCTCTGCAGAAACTAGTTTAATTAAGTCTCCTTTATTTCTTTTTTCATGGTATTTGCTTTTGAAAACTTAGTCATGAATTGTTTGCTTAAGCCAATGTCCAGAAGAGTTTTTCCTATGTTTTCTTCTAGAATTGTAATGGTTTCAGGTTTTACACTTAAGTCTTCTATCCATCTTGAGTTTATTTTTGTGTGTGGTGATGTGGAGTAATCTGGCTTCACTCTTCAGCAATGAGGATCCCCAATATTCTTAGCACCATTTATTGAATAGGGCATCATTTCCCCCACATATGTTTTTGTCTGCTTTGTTGAAGATTAGTTGGTTATAGGTGTATAGTTTAATTTCAGCATTTTCTATTGTGTTCCATTAATCTATATGTCTACTTTTATACCAATACTGTGTTGTTTTGGTTACTAGTATGATTTGAAGTTGGAGTTGGGTAATGTGATGCTTCCAGGTTTTTTTTTTTTTTTTTTTTGCTTAGGATTGCTTTGGCTACTCAGGTTCTTTTGTGAGTCCATAACAAATTTAGGATTATTTTTTCTAATTCTGTGAAAAATGATGTTGATATCTTGATAGAAATTGCACTGAATCCACTGAATGTCCAGTATGGACATTTTAGAAGTATTGATTCCTCCAATCCATGAGATATTTTTTCCATTAGTATGTGTCAATCATGATTTCTTTCATCAGTGTTTGTAGCTCTCCTTGTAGAGGTCTTTCACCTCCTTAGTTATGTATATTCTAGATTTTTAAAAACATATTACGTCTTAAAAGATTCATGACATACTTAGATCTATAAGGGGTAATAATCCACATCATATCTTCATTTAATTCATTGGTTTGGACTTTAAGAAAACCAAATATATTTCAGTTACATGCAGTAGATTCCTGAAAACATAACTAAATACTGATGTAAAAAGACCTGAGCCATCTGGGACTTCTGCAGAACATGACAGCAATCCACCATATCAATGACATCATATTACTCCAGATGAACAAGTATTGGCAAGTGCTCTGGAGGCTGTAGTAGGACTGCACATTCCACAAGTGAGATATCGAAGAATACTCAGGTCCCGGCCTTATCAGCAAGGGTTCTGGGGTCTAGTCAGTTAGGGCATGCTGTCACACCGTCTCAAAGTAAAATATAACTTACAATTTATTACATAGCATACTCTTTGCCACTTGAAAACAAAAATAAGCAAATCATGACATATATTGATCCTGCTGAAGCTGTAGAGGCAGTATACATGTATTCCTTTCTTGGAAATGTTTCCATTCATTTACTAAGTGACAAGAAAGGCTGGCAGTTTTGAGGAGAGCATAGAACAGAAAAGAACTAATCAACAGACCCAGGCCTGGTGCAAACAGCCTTGCTGCTTATGCCAGATGACAGGGAAAACTTTATGGTATTAACAATACCTATTGTGGGAAAATATGTCTTATGTAATTTATGGCAAGCTCAATAGGAGAATCATAATGTAGATCTCTAGTGATTTTACAGAAAACTGTACACAATTTGAAAGTCACCTCATTACAGAAGGTGACTATAAGACCAGAGTAGGAAGGGACTGGCTGAGTTATCCATCATGGGCTGGGTCCCTTAGTCCCACCAAGGCCTCAGAGGAAGTAGCCTTATAGAATTCTATTGGAAAATAAAAGTTGTAGGTGTAAAATTAGGACCAGAGGGCACAAGAAACTGCATATGAGAAAGTAATCCAGATCTCATGCCATTTACCATTATTGCACTTTGGTTATTCTCTTCATTCATACTTAACTATGATATGGGGGTTCCCATATGACCAGGTGATGGAAAAGGAAAAAGGCCAACTTGACTCCCAGAATGAGTAATTTGGTATGTAGAGGCAAGTAAAAGATAAAATGTGTTTGTACTTCTTATGGGTGCTCTCAAAAAGAAAGTGATGGAGGCAAATGCTCCTAATGGTTGGAGCTTCCAATAGTGCACCTGATCATCCAGGAAAGAGATGCAGCCCAGGCAACAATATATGTAGACTCATTGGCAGTGGCAAATGGCTTGACTGGACAGAGGCTAGGAAAGAGAAATTTGGAATATTGGGGACAAAAGGGGAAAGTATACATATTGTCTTATAGTTATGGGCACTAGAGTGAAGAACTTTGTTTCAAATTTTAATACAGATCAAAGAACATCTCCATGGATGAGGCACTAGGAAACTAACTATGCAGAATAACTTGACTAGTTGACATACACAAGTCTTTGTCATGGCCTCCTTAATACTAACCCAGTAAACTCAGAAATACAGTAGCATAGCAGCAGAACCCAAAAGCATAGGCTCCCATTTACTGAGGCTGATCTGGCTACTCCACTATTGTATATCCACCTGTCAACCAAAGACACCCAGGCTGATTCTTTTATCTATTTACTTATTTACTTATTTATTTTTGAGACAGAGCCTCACTCTGTTGCTCAGGAGTGCCACGGAGTCTTATCTCACAGCAACCTCAAACTCTTGGAATCAAGCTGTTCTCTTGCCTCAGCCTCCTGAGTTGCTGGGACTACAGGCACCTGTCACAATGCCTGGCTAGTTTTTAGTAGGGACAGAATCTCACTCTTGCTCAGGGTGGTCTCAAACTCCTGAGTTTAAAGGATCTACCTGCCTAACCGTCCCAGAGTCCTACAATTATAGTTGTGAGCCACTGAGCCCACTCACTCATGCTGATTCTTGACATAATATCATTCTTTTTTTTAAAAAAAGAAAATACACAAACCAGTAGTCACTTAGCTAATTGATTAGTTGATTGTTTGGATTCCTTCTCATGCTGGGGTGGTCAGTGGTCGTGGTGATTAGGAGAAAACAGGGGCTTCTGCCGAACAATGCCCTAGATCAGCAGTCCTCAACCTGTGGGTCACGACCCACAGGAACTGTATTAAAGGGCCATGGAATTAGGAAGGTTGAGAACCACTGCCCTAGACTAATGGGTCTATTTTTACATAGAAGTTGCATTAGCAGGTTCACAACCATAGGATGTGCTATTTCTGTCATATACCACATTACCTAGAAATTTCTGGCTAGACAGAGCAATGTTGAAAGTCAAGCTGAACACCAGCTTGTGTATGGTATTTTGTGAGGATGGCATACCATGTACACTTTGAATCAACAATGACTATGTGATCTTGAGATGTGTCTGAGAACCAAGGTTATCCCACTTAACATCACTCTTAGGAACACATTTGGGGAATTCTGGTTATTTCCATAATTTTTGTCTCCATGTGTCTGGAAGTACCAGTTCCCAGAGGACAACATCTTCTACTCTGATAAAGGAGTCCGTTTAACTTAAGATGAGTTTCTATAAATTGTTGCCTGGTAACTTTGGGTTCCTCTTCTGGAGGACATGTGGACAAGGAGAGGATTCATCATGGCAGGAGAATGATTAACCTTGACCATCAGGGGGAGGGGAAACTGCTGTAATAATGGGGGCTTCCTCTAGGGGTGGTCTCAATGATAGTTAATGGGCAGTTGTCCCTTTCAAGGCCTAAGAAGGGCATGGTGAGAAGGGATCAGCACATGTACTAGCCAAGGATAAGGGGAAACAAGAAAGGATTGTTGAGGCAGGAGGCACTGAGTGTCAGTTGTGAGACCAGCTTTCACTAAGTTTACTCTTGCAATTTCCCCAGAGGCAGAAAAAAACTGGAATCCCAGAGAAATTGATGTCACAGAAGGATGGATTTATTTTACAGGGCAAGTGGATCTGTGTGGCCCAGGGGTGGAGGATAGTTAAGGCTGTGGTGTCTTCTTCAGGACCGAGACACTTATTCCACCAGATGCCAGAGGATGATCCACAACCCACATCTGTGTCCCTCTCTTGGAATTTCCTTGACCCATGGGAGGCTTGCCTTGCCTGATGGGCTCCTTCCCAGGGGCAGCTTATAGCCAGTGACTACTGGATTTGTGGTTGCAGAGAGGTCCTGATCACAATCCAGTACCAGCTGGAAGGTCCATCCAAGATGCAGGTGAATGCCTCTGTTGCAGCTGCACTGTGGTTCAGCCTTTTCCTCTCCACAGCCCTGCTTTCTTTACCCTCATACAGACATTATACAAGAGAGAAAACCATTCAATCTTCTGTATGCAAATCTTCAAGTTAGAGTCCATTTTATAGAAAATCTTCTCTGAGATAGTAGGTATATAAATGTACCCATAGAAATATGCCGATTTTACTGATGTTTTCTTGGGAATGGGATTTTGGATGATTTTAATTTTCTATTTTCTATTGCTCTGCTTGTCCAAGTTTTTCTATAATGGTTATCTGTTACTGTCACACTCATAACAAAATAATAACTGCTATAATGTAAAAAATAGGCTTGGCACCTGTGGCTCAAGTGGCTAAGGTGCCAGCCACATACACCTAAGGTGGCAGGCTCGAATGCAGCCTGGGCCCGCCAAACAACAATGATGGGCTGCAACCAAAAAAATAGCCGGGCATTGTGGCAGGCACATGGGAGGCTGAGGCAGGAGACTTGCTTGAGCCCAGGAGTTGGAGGTTGCTGTGAGCTGTGATGCCACAGCACTCTACCCACGGTGACAGCTTGTGGCTCTGTCTCAAAAAAAAAAAAAAAGTATAATGTAAAAAAAAAAATAATATTTCTGAAGCCAGAAAATTAAGGTTGAATGTTGGCTATGTAGCTTTTGTCAAGTCACTTAGCCGTTGTCCTTCTCTAACCCAGTCTCATGTTCTATAAGATGTGGATGGTCGTTGTTACACAACTTAGATTTGCTGTGAGGAGAAGCATAATGAATATAAAACACTCAAACTGTAATGTACTACAGAGATGTTATTTGTTTCTGATTTTATTATCTCTTGGAACTGTTCCCTACAGCTTTTGTTTTTACATGTTGGTACCAAATGAGAGTAATGTGAGCTTAAATGACCAAGACAATCACTATACATATCTTAGTTACTTTTTAAGTAAAGATTTGAGTTGGGTCCATTCCTTTAATCAGACTCTGCCTTGGTCCAATGTTGACATCCTTCATAGACTAAATGGAAGTAAATATCTTGTTTGAGTTCTGCAACAATTCTGTATGCATGATTACATGTGGGTTTCTGAGCCAGAATGCTCGATGCCTCCCAAATAAATCTCAAGACATTTCTCATGCTGTTGGGACATAATAAATGAATGCTTTATGAAGATTTTGCTTTTACTCAACTCTCTGAAAGAGTCTAGCAGGGCCTAGTAAGGTCGGGACAGTTTGGATCTTATTTATGGGATCCTTTATGCTTTCAAATGTGGTTAATAAAATCCTGTCTGCCTCTAAAGCTGGAAAGCATCTGTTCACCGATGCTGGAGGAGTCATTCTCAATTGAAATTTGTGATAATTGCTATAGAGTCAACCTGGTTCTGTTAAATTAGTCTTCTTTTAGTCAAAACTAATTTGAAAGGATAGTGTGCATTTCTATCCATAGTATTTGACTAAATAGTTTTCCCTTCTGTGGCAGCCGATGGGAGACAGTGCATATGTAATAAAAGCCTTAATTGATACTAAAGACAATGAGTCCTATTTTCACACTGGTTATTCATTACATGCAGTGGGGATTTGGGTTCACAGAAACTGTAGTACATTTAGAAGAAACATAGCCCTTGCACAGAGAAGCATGATATAAGTAAGCATGCAGAGTCCCAAATTCTGCATCCTGGGAATCACTGTTTGGGAAAATTATACATAAAAAATGGTGAGAAAAATTTATAGGCACAAGAAAAAGTTATTGCTTTATTATTTTTTTCTTTTTGAATTATGTCTTTTATTTATTTTATTTTTAAATTTTCTTTACATTGGAATGTAACTGTAGTACTTTCAGGTTTTTTTTTTGTCAGAAGATACTTGAAAAATACTTTTTTCTGGTCACATGATCATTGGTTGAAAAAGTTACTACTTTATTGGTGGAGTTTTATTCTTAAGAAATCTTTTAGGATGGGAGATACGATATTCCTTCTACCCTAGACTGGCAAACTCTTGAGGCCAAGATGGAAAAAGCCAATTCTGTGGGTATCTACTCTTCTGACAGGAAAGGACATATTCCACTGCAATAGGGCTATCATATTTCCTGACAGCAGCAACTATTTATTCCACATGGCTATAGGATATTGTTTTATCTACATAGTGTTATTAGGGTTGAGGTTAAAATGAGTAAGAAATAGATGACCAGGTCAGATGAAAAATACAGATGCTACCTAGATAAAAGTATAAAAATCTAGTCCAGAAAGGGGACAGATTTTTTTCCCTTTCTGTAATCTTATTAAATTAATAAAATTTAAATTTTTAAAATTTTTTTTCTTTTTTTTTTTTTAGAGATAGAGTTTCACTTTGTTGTCCTTGACAGGGTGCTGTGGCAGGTTTAGGTGATTCTCTTGCCTCAGCCTCCCGAGTAGCTGGGACTACAGGCGCCGGCCACAGCGCTCGCCTTTTTTTTGTTGTTGTTGCAATTTGGCTGGTGCTGGGTTTGAACTTACCACCCTTGGTACATGAGGCAGGTGCCCTACTCACTGAGCCACAGGTGCTGCCCTAAAATAGTTTCATTAATGCATAATTGAGATGTAATAAACTGCATGTAAAGTGTACAATCTGGTAAGTTTTAACATTTATAAATGTATATACACACCAATGAGATACATTGCCCATATATATCACCCCCAAATTTCCTCGTGACATTTTGTAATTCCTCCCTCCCTCCTGTCCTCTGCTCTGTTCCCTGCTGTTTTTTGTCACTATACATTAGTTTGCCATAATCAGTAGTTTATATAAACTTCTGATGAAAGTTTGGTTTGTTTAATAAACTTGCCCCTCATTTTTCCTATTGTCACTTTCTTTACAAAGCAAAGAAAATATTAAAAAGAACACCAGGATGACCTTAAGTTTAACACACGAAGTGAGCAGTCAGGTAGCAACTGTAGGGACCATGGGAGGAAGTTGACTTATGCTCACTGAGTTTGTTATAATCTAGTCAAACACATTTCTAGACATTAGGAAAGCAGATTTCAAGAAGTTTATATATCTAGTGTGTTATTGAAGGAATTTATATTTTTGATATGAGGTTGGATTAAGTTATTCATGCACTCCCATTCAACTCTAGACTCTATTTGATGATAATACAAATTATTACCTAACATACCCTTTGATTAGCATCACATATAGATGCTGAGTATCTTTAACTTAAGAAAATGAAATAATAATCACTAGATGTTATTCAATATAAGAAAAATGACATAAAAGTACAAACTAAAAGATCCTCAAATCATGAGAGCTTCTATTTTGCTCTACTTCTGTTACCCTGGGAATTTCCTTCAATTCTCCATGCCTAATTCCTTCTTATTAAATGGGGGGAAAGATCTAGGCCCTCAGTATTTGCCCAATTTTTTTTTTTTACAGTTAAGTGATATAACGTGCGAAATTACTTTTGAGATATATAGAGTAGCATATAAAATCCTTAATATATAATAATTCAATTACTTCCTTTTGCTGCTCAATGCTTTATTTGAATTTCCCACTTCTCAGTAATGAATGTTAGAGAGCATCATAAGATATACTCAGATGGTTTTTTAAAGGAGATAGGGTTTGCATCCACATTTGAAATAAATATTCTAATGTATAGTATTGTGCTACACTGAGCCTATTGTTCAGGGGTTAAATAAGATCTAGAATCAGGGGTTCTGAGGATATTCCCAATGCTCTCTGGGCTTCACCCATAGTCCAGCTTTGGGCTGATCATGAATTTGGTTACCACACAAGCCTAAGGAATTGCATGGCAGTGCCAGTACTTGGCAGACAGGTGCATGCAGGTGTTTCTATTTGTCATCTCATTGACCCACCCATTTCGCTGGTCAGCCAGTTCCAAACTCAGCATTTTCCAAATCTTGTGACTGGTAAGAAAGCATACTCTGTCTTCTCTGACTATTAATTTTTTGTCTTCTTGTAGATTACTGCCACTATGGAAGAAAAAATAGGCTATTTAAATTTAGCTCTGTCTGTGTGATTTTCTTTACTAATCTTCATGTTTGAGAGATGTATAGAATTTTATTGGGGTAAGGAAGGGAACTACAGATGGACTGTCAGGCTTGGTACATAAAAATGGATACAGAGACCTGACTGGTAATATCTTCCATCCCTGAGCCATGTTCTTGAGTAAATTATTTAGAATTTACATATGAATGATCTCTTTGAGATCCATTTTCCATCTGTGACCTGACAGCTTGCAGAGAAACATTTTACGATTGACACACGTCCATGGCGAATAAAAGCATAGATCTCCCTATTCCTTAAGCTCCTCTAAATTCTTCTTACTAATGGCTAATGATAGGACTTCTTTCTTGCATCTGCTTTGTAAGAGCAATGATGTCTGTTACTGAAAGTCGTTGAAGAACGAATGTACCATTTCTTGGTGGTTACAGCTGCAGTACAGATTCGGCATGCCTGCTCCTCTGTTTCTCTTTCTCTGTATCTCTATCTCATCTTCAAACTTTGACATGATAACCCTTCTTATATGAAGATATATGGTTTATTCTTGTACTATAATGCAGAGAAGCATTTCTGAATTGTGCAGACAGGATGATTCATTTTGTATTTGGTTCTTTTCAGTACACTAGTCCACATTGTGAATGCTTTTGGATTAGAGGTCATCATGAATTTGGAATTCTTTTGGAAATAGTAAAAATACAAGACTCTTGAGTTTAACATTCTTCCAGAGAATATACTTGGTATATTCATTTCATTGTTATGTTTTAATTAATGTCTTTTGACTGATAAATCTCTTAAAAGTTTGATTGTGTCATTGAGGTTTCTAATTTTTACGTTCATGTTCTCACTTATCTGTTATTTTCTTCCTTTATTATTATAAAACTGTGTTACAATGAAGCCATTTTTAAGAAAAAAATCTGATTTTTGATAACTAAATACAATATTGTAAAAATATTTCTTTTAAACTTTGTCTTATGAATAAATTTAAATATAGTTGTTATTTTATATTCTTTTGAAGATTCTTATATTAGGCATTATTAATATTTCCACAATGATTGTCAATAATTGCATTGTATTCTGTGGATATTGTATCATTACTGATTTTACCATTTCCTACCATCTTATCTTTTTTTTATCTTTTTTTTATTAGATCATAATTGTGTACATTAATTCTATCATAGGATACAGTGTGTTGCTTCCATATGCAGTTTGGAAAACTCTCATCCAACGGGCTAACATAGCCATCATTCTTTCTCATAATTGTTGTGTTAAGACATTTATATTCAACCTTTAGACAATTCACATGTACCCTAATAGGATAAATTATAGGCGTGATCCCCCCAATATCATTCTCTTCACCTATCCTCCCCTTTCCTGTCCCCCCTCCCATTTCCCCATAGTTTAGGGCTCCATTTGGATTGTAGCTTTCTTAAGATAGCTAACAATTAGTTTCAGAATAGTGTTGAGTACATTGGATACTTTTTCTTCCATTCTTGAGATACTTTGCTAAGGAGGACATTTTCCAGCTCCATCCATGTAAACATGAAGGAGGCAAAGTCTCCATCTTTCTTTGTGGCTGTGTAGTATTCCATGGTGT
>CAUYQV010163307.1:0-11762 GCA_963574575.1 Galagoides demidoff | reverse complement strand
GGTACCCACATGAGGTGCCAAGCCTCCCTCACACTTCCTTTCCCAGACCTGCTCTGACACCACCATCACCCAAGGCTTAAACTATCTCTCTTTTTTTTTTTTTTGAGACAGAGCCTCAAGCTGTCCCCCTGGGTAGAGTGCCATGGCATCACAGCTCACAGCAACCTCTAACTCCTGGGCTCAAGCGAGTCTCCTGCCTCCGCCTCCCAAGTAGCTGGGACCACAGGTGCCCGCCACAATGCCTGGCTATTTTTTGGTTGCAGCCATCAGTGTTGTTTGGCGGGCCCAGGCTGGATTCAAACCCGCCACCTTAGGTGTATGTGGCTGGTGCCTTAGCCACTTGAGCCACAGGTGCCGAGCCACTATTTCTTTCTTTGCCCACCTCCTGCCTCCCATCTCCTATTTTCCTTAAACTCTAAATCTGCAGGCTCACATTAAACAGGGATCAGCAATTATTATTTGTAAAGGGTCTGAACTAAATATTTTAGGCTTTCTGTGGCCATACTTTGACAACTCCACGTTAAGAACCACAGGACCTGAAGTGATTCCAGCCTGCGACTATAATATTCTATGCTAAATCTGCTTCTGCTACTGCTTTGGGAGCCCAATCACAATTCTAAGATGACTTTCATAGAGAAATTAAGTAAGAGTCTCAAACAGATTATCCTTAGATACAGTAAGGTAGTAACTTAGAAGAAAAAAGGCTCTTCAATATAAATATTTTCCTCTGAGTGAATTAAAGAATAATTCGTAAATTGTAGACAATTTTAAAAATTCACGTCAGGTCTTAACTAAAAAGTAATAAGGCAGAACAGAAGAAATAGAGTTTATAAGTGTCTAAACTTTCCAAAAGATCTGAGAAGCCAAAAACAATGTATATATAAGAGGAAGTGAAGGAGATCACTGTAATACTTCTGGTCTCAAACTGTCCCACACAAGGGAAAGATACATAACTTCAAAAATAAACAGTGGCTGGACACGGTGGCTCACACCTATAATGCTAGCACTCTGGGAAGTTGAGGTGGTGTTTGATGTCAGGAGTTCAAAGACCAGACTGACCCAGTTTCTACAAGAAATAAAAAAATCAAACGTGTGGCATTGCCTGTAGTCCTGGCTACTTGGGAGGCTGAGGCGGGATTGATTGGACCCAGAAGTTTAAGGTTGCTGTGAGCTATACTGACACCACTATACTCTACCCAGGGCCAGAGAGTGAGAACTTGTCTCAAAAATAAAAACAAAAAACAAATTAACCTTTAATTAGTCATTACAGGAGAATGCACTTCCCGTATCAATCAGGGGTAAGAAAACTACACTTGTCCCTAATTTTTATAAGGCCCACAAGCTCAGAATAGTTTTATTAAATACATTTTCAAATTGTTGGGGCGTAATTTTAAATAACATTTGTGATATGTGAAAATTATATATAATTCAAATTTTAGTGTCCATGAATAAAGTTTTCATGGATATAGCCAGGATAATTTGTTTCCAAATTGTCCTTCTGGGCTACTTTTTCCCCTACAACAGTAAAGTTGAGCAGTTATGACAAGAAACCATCCATCTGGCCCTTCACAGAAAAGTTTGCTAACCCATGTCCTAGATTATCAACATCTTCATAAATAAGAGTAGTGCTGCCAACTAAAAACTATATTTTAGCTGTTGTAAACATTCTTGATTCCAAAAATAACATAAGTGAATATTAAAACATTAACCAAATATTTATTGCCTGCAAACATATTCTAACTATTATTCTATCATCAACTTGAAAAAAATACCTACTTGCAGGGCGGCACCTGTGGCTCAAAGGAGTAGGATGCTGGCCCCATATACCGGAGGTGGCAGGTTCAAACCCAGCCCCGGCCAAAAAAAAAAAAAAATCCTATTTGCATAGTGATTATTTGGGAATATATGTTTTTATATATATATATATATATATATATATATTTTTTTTTTTTTTTAGAGAAAGAGAGAGAGAGAGGACTCTCACTCTATCACCCTGAGTAGAGTGCAGTCGCGTCTTCATAGCTCACTGTAACCTTAAACTCCTGGGCTCAAGTGATCCTCCTGTCTCTGGCTCCAAAGCAGCTGGGACAACATGCAGTATTTTTTTCTTTTTTTTTTTTTTTTTGAGACAGAGCTTCAAGCTGTCCTCCTGGGTAGACTGGCATGCCATCACAGCTCACAGCAACCTCCAACTCCTGGACTCAAGCGAGTCTCCTGCCTCAGTCTTCCAAGTAGCTGGGACCACAGGCACCCACCACAACACCTGGCTATTTCTTGGTTGCAGACGTCATTGTTGTCTGGCGGGCCCTGGCTGGATTCCAACCCACCACCTTAGGTGTATGTGGCTGACACCTTAGCCACTTGAGCCACAGTATTTTTTTTCTATTTTTAGTAGTCACCGGGTCTCACTCTTGCTCAGGCTGGTCTCAAACTCCTGAGTTCAAAGGATCCTCCCTCCTTGGCCTCCCAGAGTGCTGGGATTACAGGTGTGAGCCACTGTGTACAGACAAATACATATTATATTCTTGAAAATAACTACTGATTTAAGTAGAAGAGTAACCAAACAAGCTTAGATTTTTGCAAAACGTATTAGAGTTTGATATGGAATATCATTTTAAAAACATTTCAGATTTTAAAAAATGTTTTTCAGTGAGATTTTCTCTGACATTTTAGTTTAACATTAGATCAAAAATTTCTTCTTCACTCCACTCACAAATTCTCCATTATAAAATTTCAGTTTTTTCAGGCTAATATCAAAAGTCCAGGATATGTAATCACTTTAAGTTTTGCAAAGAATTCAAATCATGCCCAAGGCTGGCAACCATAAACCTAGCCCACAACTCAACTGGCAGTCACATCTTAAACCTGCATTATTCTCTGCTTCTCATAAAGTTCCCATTAGCTCCCACATGGTTTTTGTTTATATGTGGAAAATGCCTTCCATAAGCAACTTACAGTTAAATCCTTTGGGCATATCAGTAAACTACGGAAACCGCATACATTTTCACTGGGCATATCAAACTTGTGACACAAAAAATATGTACTGGCTCTAAGTCTAAATCCGTAAAGTGCTGCAGCTATTTCAGGTAATGATTTGGCTTCTGTAATGTTTAAGTTTTTGTTCATCATTAATTCTGCTGTCTCTAGTCTATGTTATTTATCAAAACAATACTATTTTTTCTCTTTATTTTCTGCGTTGTTACAAAAAGTTTCTTAAAGTTGGACTTATTGAAACAGGAGAATACATAGGACACGCAAATGAAACTGCAGACGGTGCCCATAGGCAAAGGCTGATACTAAATGTAGATTCCCCCAAAAGTAAAATAATTTGGCATCCACGCAAAACGACATTCATTAAATATTTGCTCAGCATTTACCAAAGGTGAGGCTAAGCGCTCTGCAGTGGAGGGTGGGGAAGGAACCCGGAGTCATCCGACCGCACACCCCACCTCTCTGCAGTCCAATCACTCAGCTCTGGTCCCACCCAACTCAGACCCTGGCTTAGCAAAACGAAAGTGCTGCTGTGGAGTTAATCTGATCCACCTTTTCAAATGGCAATTAGTCACCAATTATCCCAATGTGCCATTCCTGGGAGGAAGGTTGTGGATCTCACCTTCCAACCCCAATTGCCCAAGTTCCTAACCACACAGAGGCATTTTCCTTGGGAGGCGCTCTTGTAAACAGCTGCTCTGTCTCTTTATGGTTTCAGAACGGCTAACACGCCTTGCTCCGGCGATGCTGGCGGCGTCTGCTACAAGTCCCAGCCTGCGGCCCGCACCGGCACGCCTATCGGTCTTCCAGCACCTGCGGGGCAGCGGGCAGACAAGGGACCAACGCGCGGCGGCCGGGCCAACGCAGAGACCTCTCCTGCCTCTCGTGGGCGCGACCCAGGGGCCCACTTCCGAGCCGCTCTTCAGCGTCGGTCCCCGCCCCCGTCCCGTAGCCCAGAGGTCTCGGCCCCAGAGCCGCCCCGCGCCGGAGGCCCCGCAGCAAACGCCGCTGCCTCTGCCCGGCCTCAGGGCTCCTGGGTGCCGACGGTGCCGTGCCCCATCGCCCCTCCACCCCGCCGCCCGGCCTCACCTCTCGGGGCGGCCATGGTCCCTGCGGCCCGGAGCGGCGAGCGCGCCCTTCCGAAGCCACCGAGACGCCACCGCTCAGCTTAGAGCGCCGCCCGCCCGCCCGCCGGCTACGCGCCTGACCCCGCTCCAGAATTGGGTTCGGGAGCCCGAGCCGCTCCCCCGAGACTGGAAAAACCCAAACTTGGGAAGCCCTCCCGGCGAGTCGTCAGTGGCCGGGGCGGAAATCCCGGCAGGAGGCGGAGTCCTATGACGGTGCTCGGCCTCCGGGAGCCGAGCCTGGGCCGCGCGGCGCCGGCTGGGAGTTGTAGTCCGAGCAGAGCCCACTAGTGGAGGGGCTGCGGGGACCGGTTCGCTCCTGTTACCGACGATGGACAAGCGCCTGCAGCTTCTAAAGGAACAGAGTGTATTTTGGGCAACTTTATAACTTCCACCTAGTTCACTGTCTTCCATTGTTACCTTTTGTTTAAAATTCGTGTAATTTTAATTCGTTACCTCTTTTTCAGAAGTCTTGTGCCTGTGTACCTATCATCAACATTGTCATTGATTATATTTCCCTACCCAGACATTCTAACTACGTTATCTTGGGACAACAAAAAGGCCTCAAGAATATTAGATAACCACTACTATGATAGTTAAATCTCCTTTCACTATAGGATGTTGATTAGTACAAGCCGTTAGAAATAATTCACTGGCAAAATGATGTTCAAGATACGTGGATTGGTTAAAAATAACTGTAAAGGCAATTCAGCCCTTACAGAAACTGGCAAGATTCTGAGATAACCAGCAGCCTTATACCCTCTGTAGCATAACATTTCCCCAAAATTTATAGGGTCGAATGGAGAATTTAACATTCTCATGTCATTATATATTAGAGAGATATCTGGTCTGTTAACATCACTGGGAAATGTCACATGCCCTGTTAGCATCACATCACTATTAGGAGGGGCTCCCAGGAGGCTGGAGCTGACTTTGTAGGGCCGGTCAGTGATTTCATCTTAAAACAGTGCTGGAGCTCCCTAGGCTGGTTGTGCATACGCTCATAGGCACTGATCGCCTCTTCCTGGAATCCGTGGTTTCCATGGGCAGAATTGTTCAGTTCCCTGCTGTGGATGTATACAGAAAGCTCATATATGTATTGAAATTAATTTTAAAAATTAAAAATATTTGGTCATATACTTTGTGTGGCTTATCTTTCCATTCTGGACTATCGTTATAGTTTCAACTTCCATAATTACTCTCCTTTTGATGCTCAAATTGTCCCAATATGGTCCTTGGAAGCCTTCCCCTTTTTAAAGTCTGGATCTGCTTTTTGAAACTTTTTTATTTCTAGCCACAAGAGATTCCAGGCCAATCTTGATTTTTTTTTTTTCCCCTGTCGTAGCTGGTGGAATTAACTGCACTTTAAGGAACCTTAAACTGGTTCTTTCTGGTGACAAACACACAAGTTAGGGTAGTGGGTAAAATAATGCTGGACCATTTTTGTGGCATTTCTGGTTCATATAACATCATGCTATTGAATTCTACTTTTATTACAGATGTTTATGGTCCCCAAAGTCTGCTTCGTTCACTTGAACCTTGACAGGCTTTGATGCCCCTCTGTCCTAACCCAATCAAGACCACCAGAGAAAAATCTGTCAAAACTATACTCTGACAAAGTTGGTTTATTGACTTATTCCAATGAAGGAAACCAGGGAATGTCTCAGGAACCAAAGAAATGGAAAGATTTACAGAATTTTAGGCAAGGATGAGGTTAAGTGAAATTTAAAGGAAGTGGTGTTTTAATAGACTCAAAGCAGGTCAACATCAGGTATGGACTATTGAACAGTCTCAGGATCCTGTTGTCAAGAGTCAACATCAAATGGGGACAGTGGAATAGTATCAAGATCTTGTTTCTTGGAAGCTACAAAGTTATTATGGATGTGTAATATTGTATTCAGGAGCCCATTTAATTAAGGCTGCTTCTCTGTATCAAAGTGACTTAGATCTTCCAAGCAAGAATGGGATGTTTCCTTCTCATTGACCATTTTAAGCAGCAACATCCTTATTGTGTATGATTTTAGAACAAAGTTTTTTTCAGTGAATCAGAAATAAACTCTCAAAGATGACAGATGTTATTACACTTTACATCTTCAGTATATCCTCAGAAGAAATATTATTTCCTATTTACTTTGCAGCAGGTTTTATCTGTTTATTATCCCAGCCCAGTTAATGGCCAAGCAGATATTTACAGTCTTAATCTGAGCTAATTTTTACTCACTCTGAATTATCTTAAATCTTGGAGGAAAAAAAATATTGATTTAATGTATTTCTTTTTTTTTCCAAATTTTTTTTAACCATTTTGTTATGTTATTTTTTTTTTTATCTTTATTTTTTGAGATAGAGCTTCAAGCTGTCCCTCTGGGTAGAGTGCCAGACTAGCATCACAGCTCACAGCAATCTCCAACTCCTGGGCTCAAGTGAGTCTCCTGCCTCAGCCTCCCAAGTAGCTGGGACTACAGGCACCCGCCACAATGCCCGGCTATGTTTTGGTTGCAGCTGTCATTGTTGTTAACCTTAACCACTTGAGCTACGGGTGCCAAGCCTAATGCATTTCTTTTACATATGGCTTGCGTTCTTTACTAATAGCTAGCATCATTGCTAATTAGAGCAAGCAGCAGCAATCCTCAACAGGTGAGTTGCAAGGCAATTCACTTGACAACCTGAGGAGCCACTGCTGTTACCATTTGAGACCCACTGACATTCCTGCTTGTCCCCAGCAAACTGCAGTATATGCCTCAACACCCTGCTCACTTGTATCCCTGCTCTGATATGAAAGCTGCCCTAGTCTCAGAGAATTGTATAAAAGGAAGCCCTGGTATTATACATGCATCCATTTTTAATAAAGCAAAAGTATGAACTTAATTAAACAAAAAGGCTATGAGGAAGCAAATATTGACGGGTTCTCAAGGAGGTTATAGTTAAATATGGTAGCTATGTAATAATTATTAAATGTAATGTCTAAAGTATAGTAAGCAATTAACCATAAAGAACATATAGGCAAGAACAGACACCTAAACAATCCATGTTTCCATGACAGTTTAAGCATATTATTCTCATTCTATTAAACATTCAAACCCAATTAAGCTGCTGTTATTTAAAACTATTTTTTCCTATGTTGCAATATTGTTGTAGGAAGACAAGGCCCAACGGAGAGAAAGAGCACCCAAACACCACATTTTTATTTTATTTTATTTTATTTTTTGAGATAGAGCCTCAAGCTGTCCCCCTGGGTAGAGTGCCATGGCATCACAGCTCATAGCAACTCCAACTCCTGGGCTCAAGCGAGTCTCCTGCCTCAGCCTCCCAAGTAGCTGGGACCACAGGCGCCCACCGCAATGCCCGGCTATTTTTTGGTTGCAGCCATCATTGTTGTTTGGTGGGCCTGGGCTGGATTCAAACCCGCCACCTTAGGTGTATGTGGCTGGCGCCTTAGCCACTTGAGCCACAGGCGCCAAGCCAAACACCACGTTTTTAAGAGGAAGGGCTTTCTTTATTCATGGGCCAGGAGCTTATGGCATAGATTTCCAAATGGCCTTGCTCCCTAACTGGCTTGGTCTTTCCCTTTTCGTTGACAGTCAAAAAGTTCGATCCCATGTACCCTTCTCATTGGCCAGTTTGAATTAAGTGGGAGATGCTAGTCCAGCCCCTACAGAATGACAGGATTTCAGAGAACTTGGAAATTTCCAAGTTACAAATTCCTAAGAGCTGAGTCACCATGGAGAGGACCCCATAGGTGTAACCTTGTGACCTTCTTGAGAAGACCTGTTTTTCCAGACCTCACCCTTCTCGGGTATCCTCTCTCAATACTACTAAAAAACAAGCCAAAAGAAATGTTGCATTTTATAATTGGGAAAATAGAAAGATACAGGGGATAATGTAAAATTCAACACGTGGACTAACAGTTAAACTTGAGTAATAATTAGTATCCAAACATTTCTTGTTTGAGCTTCACTCTCCCTTGTCTCTGCTTCCTTTTTCAATTACCCTAATCTTGATTTCCTTTTCCTGTCCAGCAGGCATTGATCATTTGTACCTATTTTAACCATTTTGTCTCGCTACAATCTTATTTTTACTCAAGCCAACTCTATTAAAGAGAGCTCAGCAGCCACTCAACTCCATTGAGTTTTTCTAATTCATCATCCTCTTTTCTTTATGCATTACTTTTTTTTTTCTTTTTTTAGAGACAGAGTCTTACTTTATTGCCCCCAGTAGAATGCCGTGGCATCACAGCTCACCACAACCTCCAACTCCCCGGCTTAGGCAATTCTCTTGCTTCAATCTCCCAAGTAACTGGGACTACAGGTGCTCGCCACAATGCCCAGCTATTTTTTGTTGCAGTTTGGCTGGGGCCAGGTTCGCGCCTGCCACCCTCGGTATATGGGGCCAGCGACCTACCCACTGAGCCATAGGTGCCACCCTATTCATAACTTATGGAAAATCATAACATGCCAAGTATAATTCTAAGCATTAAGAGCTAGAAAACAGGGTGGTGCCTGTGGCTCAGTGACTAGGGTGCCGGCCCCATATACCAAGGGTAGCAGGTGCAAACCCGGCCCCGGCCAAACTGCAGCAACAACAACAAATAGCTAGGTGTTGTGTTGGGCGCCTGTGGTCCCAGCTACTCAGGAGGCTGAGGCAAGAGAATCAGGTAAGCCCAAGAGCTGGAGGTTGCTGTGAACTGTGACACCAGGGCATTTTACCAAGGGTAACAAAGTGAGACTCCGTCTCTTAAAAAAGAGAGAGCTAGGAAACAAAAAGTGGAAAAAATGAGGATGGAAGTACAGAAGAAGTGAGATATGGGACAGTCACTCCTCCCTTGGCTAACTCCGACAAAGCACTTATCAGACAAGTAGCTGGGACTACAGGTGCCCAGCTTTAATAGGTTAGCTCTTTTAATCCCCATGACAACTCAGTAAGTTGGGAACTATTGTTGTTCTCATTTCTATGATAATGAAACTGCAGCAGAGAGATATTTAATACAGCTAACAAGTATGAGAGCTGGACTTTTCTTCCATCATATTTTTCAACTCCTCTGACCTCAATCTTACCTCCTGTTCCAACCTCATCATACACCTCCCTTCTCATAGAGATAACCTCCCAAATTATCTTTGTTCCACCCAAATTCCTATCATCCCTGATTTACCATCTTTGTCATCCCTTAAACTCAATTTTTCTAGTTATCTTTTTCATGTTATCTTTTCATGTTATCTTTTCTGATTAACTAGGGGCTATGAGAGAAAGGCAATCACATTTTTAGCTTATGCTACTGAGTGAAGGTGGTGATGCCTTTGATCACCAAAGAAAATAAGAAAGTAGAAACAAGTTATTATTTTTGTTCTGTGACCTGCTGAAATGGGAGTGACCCTCTAACACTGGGCCTAGCAGATATTGGAAATCTTTAGGATGGGGTTTGAATCTTTAGGTGGAGGTCCTAGTGTTGCAGGAAGATGAGGCCCAGTGGAGAGAAAGAGCACCCAAACACCACCTTTATAAGAGGAAGGCCTTTATTTACTGGCCAGGAGCTTACGACATAGAAGAATTCCAAATGGTCTCACTCCCCTACTGGCTTGGTCTTTCTCTTTTTATTCACAGTCCAAAAGTTCCATCCCACAGGTAGCCTTCTCATTGGCCAATTTGAATCAAGCAGGAGATGCTATTCCAGCCCCTACTGAACTACAGGATTTCACAGAACTTGGAAATTTCCAAGTTCCAGGAAATTAAGTTTGCAAATTCCCAAGAGCTGAGTCACCATGGAGAGGAGCCTGGAGGTGTATTCTTGTGGTCTCCTAGAGAAAACCTGTTCTCCTAGACCTCACCCTTCCCAGGTATCCTCTCTCACTAGGAGAGGGAGGGTCTGGCATCTGATCTGCCCTCCCTTACTCTGATTCCACTGTGTTTCCCAGGTGACTTTCCAATATTAAGTTTGGCTTTTCACATTAGATTTGGTATTTTTTACTCACTTGGTCATTCCACTGCTAGCCCTAACATGATAACCCCAAACTGTGGCTTATAGCCATTCTTTTCTTTTTTTTTTTTTTTTTGAAACAGAGTTTTACTTATTTTTTTGTTTGTTTTTTGAGACAGAGCCTCAAGCTGTCCCCTTGGGTAGAGTGCTGTGGCATCACAGCTCACAGCAACCTCCAACTCCTGGGCTCAAGCGAGTCTCCTGCCTCAGCCTCCCAAGTAACTGGGACCACAGGCGCCCACCACAAGGCCCGGCTATTTTTTTCCGTTGCAGCCTTCATTGTTGTTTGGCGGGTCCGGGCTGGATTCAAACCTACCACCTTAGGTGTATGTGCTGGCACCTTAGCCACTTGAGCCACAGGCGCCAAGCCCAGAGTTTTACTTATTAATCCTCAGTACAGTGCCATAAAGTCACAGCAACCTCCAACTCCTTGGGTTTAGGTGATTCTCTTGCCTCAGCCTCCCCAGTAGCTGGGACTACAGGCACCTGCTACAACGCCTGGCTATTTTTTTGTTGCAGTTTGTCCAGGGCTGGGTTTGAACCCCACCACACTCGGTATATGGGGCCAGTGCCTACTCCCTGAGCCACAGGCGCCACCCAGCCATTCTTTTCTAGATGAGGATTAAATGGACAAATAAAATCACATTTCTGAATTTCTAGAGTTTAGAATCACCCTGGCTAGGCACAGTGGCTCACACCTGTAATCCTAGCACTCTGGGAGGCTGAGGTGGGTGGATTGCTTGAACTCAGGAGTTCTTAAAAAAAAAAAAAATAGAATCACGCTACTCGCCCACGCCCTGCCTTAACAGCCAGCCAGTCTATCTTCAACATCTCTCTTTTTTTTTTTTTATTAAATGATAGCTGTATACATTAATGCAAACATGGGGTACAGTGTAGTGTTTTCATATACAATTTGAAATACTTTCACCAAGCTGGTTGACATAGACTTCATGTAATTTACTTAGTCATTGTGTCAAAACATTTATACTGTTGTTCTAGAAAAGTTCACTTATACCCTTGTTAGACAGACCATATAGGTGATCTTTCCAGTTACCCTCCCACCACTCAGCCGCCCTTCTCCCCTCCCCTTCTCCACCCCTCCCCATGTTCTTAGTCTAAAATTAAGTGTAGCTTTCATTTGAGAACTATAAATTAGTTTCATAATAGGGCTGTGTACATTGGATACTTTTTCTTCAATTCCTGTGATACTTTGCTAAGAAGAACATTTTCCAGTTCCATCCATGTAAACATGAAGGAGGTAAAGTCTCCATTTTTCTTTAGGGTTGCATAGTATTCCATGGTGTACATATACCACAGTTTATTGGTCCATTCGTGGATCGATGGACACTTGGGCTTCTTCCATGACCTGGCAATTATGAATTGGGCTGCAATAAACATTCTGATACAAATATCTTTATTGTAATGTGATTTTTTATCTTCTAGGTATATACCTAATAATGGAATTGTAGGATCGAATGGCAGGTCAATTTTTAGTTCTCTAAGTGTTCTCCAGACATCTTTCCAAAAGGAAGGTATTAGTTTGCATTCCCACCAGCAGTGTATAAGTGTTCCCTTTTCTCCACATCCACGCCAGCAACTCTGGTTTTGGGATTTTGTGATATGGGCTAATCTTGCTGGAGTGAGGTGATATCTCAGAGTAGTTTTGATTTGCATTTCTC
>CAUYQV010163306.1:0-11885 GCA_963574575.1 Galagoides demidoff | reverse complement strand
TTTCCATATACAATTTGAAATACTTTCATCCAATTGGCCAACATAGCCATCATGTCATTCTCATAATTGTGTTAAGACATTTATATTTGACATTTAGAAAGTTTGACCATTTCTTTCCAACTTGATGCCCTTTATTTCTTTCTCTTGCCTAATTGCTTTGGCCAGGAATTCCAGTACTATGTTAAATAGATGTGGTGACAGTGGGCACCCTCGTCTTATGCCAGTTCTTAGGGGGAATACTTTCAACTTTTCCCCATTCAGTGTGATACTGGCTGTGAGTTTTTCATTAAAGACTTTATGATTTTGAGGTATGTTCCTTCTATTGTAGTTCCTTTAGGGTTTTTATCATGAAAATGTACTATATTTTATTGAATGCATTTTTGCATGTATTTATATGATCATATGGTCTTTTGATTTTGCCTCTGTTTATGTGGTGAATCACATTTATCAGTTTCCATATGTTGAACTATCTTTGCATCCCTGGGATGAAAGCCACTTGATTGTGGTGAAATTATCTTTTTGATGTGCTTTTGAATTTAGTTTGCTAGAATTTTGTTGAGGATTTTTGCATCAATATTTATAAGGAATATTGGCCTGTAATTATCTTTTTTAGTTGTATCCTTTTCCTGGCTTTGCTATCAAGGTGATATTTGCTTCATAGACTGAATTGGAGAAAAATCCCTCCTTCTTGGTGTTATAGAAAAATTTCTGTAAGTTGGGTACCAGGTCTTCATTGGTAGAATTCAGCTGTAAGTCCATTTGGGTCCATCTTGTTTGTTTGTTTGCTTTGGTTGGGAGATTTTTTGCTATTTCTTCAATTCATTGCACATGATTGGTCTGTTCAGGATGTCTATTCCTTCCTGATTCTGGCTTGGGAGGTTGTGTGCTTCAGGAATGTTTCCATTTTCTCTAAGTTTTCTAGTTTTTGTGAGTAGAGGTTTTTGTAGTATTCTTGATTGTGTTTTGTATTTCTGTGGTATCAGTTGTAATGTCTCCTTTTTCATTTCTGATTGAGCTTGAGGCACTTCTCTTCTATTTCTGCTTAATCTTACTAATAGTCTATCAATTTTGTTTACCTTCTCAAAGAACGAACTTTTTCTTTCATTGACCAGTTGTATTGGTTTTTGGTTTCCATTTATTTTAGTTCCGCTCTAAGTTTTGTTCTTCCTTTCCTTCTACTTACTTTGGATTGAGTTCTTCTTTTTCTAGCTTCTTGAGATGTGACATTAGGCTGTTAATTCATGATCTTTCTATCATTTTGATGTAAATATTCAAAGCTGTAAACTTTCCCCTTAGCACTGCTTTTGCTGTGTCTCATAGATTTTTGAAAGCTTTGTTCCCTTTATTTTTCAGTTCAAGGAATATTTTGATTTCTTTCTTAATTTTATCATTGACTTAAGGATCATTAAGCAGCAGGTTTTTAATTTTCATGACTTTGTGTAGATTTGAGATTTTCTCTAGGAATTGATTTCTAGTTTTATTCCATTGTGACCTGAGAAGATACATAGTAAGATTTTCATTTTTCTGAATTTGCTGAGAGTTGTTTTGTGGTCTAATATGTGATGAGTTTTGGAAGATGTCCCATGTGCTGATGATATATTCCACAGATTTTGAATAGAATGTTCCATAAATATCTGTTAGGTCCATTGTTTTAGAGTTCTATTTAAGTCCAGTGTTTCTGTGTTGATTTTCTGCTTTGATTATCTGTCTAGTTCTGTCAGAGGGTTGTTGAAGTCCTCAGAAATTATGATGGTATTATTTTTTTTGCTTTAATCTAGTAGAATTTTTATTTATTTATTTATTTATTTATTTATTTTTATTTATTTATTTTTTTTGAGAGGGGAGACATTCTCACTATGTCACCCTTGGTAAAGTGCTGTGGTGTCATAGGTCCCAGCAACTTCAAACTCTTGGGCTTAAGCAATTCTCTTGCCTCAGCTTCCCAAGTAGGTGGAACTACAGGCACCCACCACAACACATGCTATTTTTTGTTACAGTTGTCATTGTTGTTTAGCTGACCCATCCCAGGTTCAAACCTGCCAGCCTTGGTGTATGTGGCTGGCACTGTAACCAACTATGCTACAGGCACCTAGCCATAGTAGTAGAATTTATTTTATGAATGTAGGAGCTTCTGTGTTAGATGCACATTAGGATTGTTATGTCTTCTTGCTGAATTGCTCCCTTTATAATGATCATCTTGTCCTTTTACCATTTTTATCTGATATGAGAATGGCTACACTTGCTGGCTTTTGGTTTCCTATTGTGTGAAATATTTTTTCCATCCCTATCTTGAGTCTCTGAGACTCCTTGAAAGTTAGACGGACTTCTTGACAATGGTCTGCATTTGGATTCTGTTTTTCCATCCATTCAGCTAGTCTATGTTTTTTTTGTTTGGGGGAGGTTTTGAGACAAGAGTCTCACTTTGTCCCTTCCCCCCCCACCCACACCCGTAGAGTGCTGTAGCATCATAGCTCACAGTAACCTCAGACTCTTGGATTCAAGCAATTCTCTTGCTTCAGCCTTCTGAGTAGCTGGGATTACAGGCACCCGCCACAATGTCTGGCTATTTTTAGAGGTGGGGTCTTGTTGTAGCTCAGGCTGTTCTCAAATTTGTGAGCTCAGGCGATCTGCCTGCCATGGCCTCCTAGAGTGCTGAGATTATAGGTATGAGCCATCGTACCCAGTCCTTAGTCTATGTCTCTTAAGCAGAGCCTTAAGACTGTTCATGTTCAGGGTTAGTGATGATACTGTCGGATATTGTTCTGTCCATCATGTTAAGTGATACTTTGTTTAGTTTTCCCTTTTATGCTATTGTTTTATAAAGGCTGTAAGCTTTAAATTTTGGTGTCTTTACGCTGGTGGGTATCTATTGTTCTATTCCATGTATAAGGCACTGTTCAATATCTCCTGTAGAGCAAGACTAGTTTAAACTTAATATTTATGTAAGTATTACTATGCTATCAAAAATGATTTTGATCCAAGCAAACATTATAAGTGCTTACTAGATTTATGAAGCAGTGTTTAAGTAGTTTCAGTCTGTCCTGTTGACTTACTTTTTCATGACTATAGTTCATGAACTAAAATCACATCATTCTATTGTCTTATTGAGTTCATTCAAGTTCACAGTTTCATCTATGAGTTAGTTGAAGAAACAAAACAAAGACTAATTTACGAAGTGTTTTGGGGACTTTGTGGTTAAGTCTCAAACTGGCATAGACCTTAGTGTTATGGCCATCAGTTGTCATAAAAATCATACAAAAATTTTCTTGATAAAAGCAATATTTTAAAGCAGCTTATTTATTTTAGAGTGACAATAAATTGCTCAGAAATGGAAGTAGTAAAACTATTCATCCTAAAATTTTGGAAAATATTCAAGAGTTTGAAAATATTTGGATAAGGTTTGGCTCTTTTTGTTTAATTTGTCTTATGCAATTTTACGAGAAAATTTTATTTATTCAAACAAAACATAATTAATGTTGGGTGTTTTGTGTGTTAGACATGTGGTTATTATATAAGTTTATATTTAGGGCCACTTGAAATAGTACTTCATAAGAATTAGATCATTAGACTATGAAGAAATACTAAAAGTCTTGGGCAAGGCTTTTGGAACTAGTTCTGGAAATAGTTTATCAATTTATCTTTCTTAAAAAATTTCAGCTTATTAGGTCTAATAAATTTATTTTAAGTTCCAACATATAGGCTCTTTATGACATGGAAAAGCCTATTTTTTATACTTCTTAAATTTTGTAGATGTATAACAATGAATTAATTTTTAAAAATAAAAATGAATTATTTGACATAAATCACATAAGAGCCATTCAAATAGGCCTTGAGAAATATTTTATTTAACAATAAGTAAATGAGCCAGGCATGGTGGCTCATGCCTGTAATTCTAGCACTCAGGGAGGCTAAGGCAGATGGATTGCTTGAATTCAGGAGTTCAAGACTACCTTGAGCAGGAGTGAGACACCATCTCCACTAAAAATAGGAAAAATATGGCTTGGCACCTATAGCTCAGTGAGTAGGGCATCAGCCACATATACTGAGGCTGGAAGATTTGAGCCTGGCCTGGGTTCAAGCCCAGCCCCGACCTGCTAATACAACAATGACAACTGCAACCAAAAAAATATCCAGGTGTTGAGGCAGGTGCCTATAGTCCCCGTTACTTGGGAGGCTAGGCAAGAGAATTGCTTAAGCCCAAGAATTCGAGGTTGCTGTAAGCTGTGACACCACAAGCACTCTGCCAAGGGCAACAAAGTAAGACTCTGTCTCAGCAAAAAAGAAAAAGAAAAAGTAGCCAGGTGTTGTGGCAGCTGCCTGTAGTCCCAGCTAATTGGGAGGCTAAGGCAAGAGGATCACTTGTGCCTAAGAGTTTGAGGTTGCTGCGAACTATGACACTGCAGCACTCTACCCAGGGCAACAGAGTTAGATTCTGTATTTAAAAAAAAAAAAAAAAAACCAACCACAACCAAAAAAAAAGAAATACCCACCATAAGTAAATAACCGTTATATTATGCAAAATAAAACATTGTTTACTTATTTTTTCATAATACCTCAAAAGTAAGCATTGTGTTTTAGCTGCATAGGTACTTATAGCACACATGTACAGACACACAAAGTTAGTTTTAGGGTCTTCTTGATTAGAACAAAATGCAGGGCACATGTCATTAGGCATACTTCTTTCAAAATGGAGGCTAATTCCTTGTATGTTATAAACTGCTACATACAGATAACATGTTCTTAATGTGTAGATTTACTCATTCTAAACAAAGAATTTCATTAAAATAATTATAAACGGAGTAACAATGTAAACACACACTGCTCTCACCAAGCAATCTTCATAGAGATGGATGAGCAGTTACACTCTATAGTCACAAGAATAAAAGACCAAAAAAAAAAAAATCACAAATAGGAAGGAGCAATGTTCTGTATCTTTTTTTTTTTTTTGAGACAGAATCTCAAGCTGTGGCCCTGGGTAGAGTGGCATGGCATCATAGCTCACAACAACTTACAACATGGGGTCAAACAATCCTCTTGCCTCAGTTTTTCTATTTCTAGTAGAGACAGGGTCTCACTTTTGCTCAGGCTGGTCTCAAACTCATGAGCTCAAGTAATCAACCTGCCTTGGCCTCCCCCACTGTAGTGTATCTTGACTGAAAGTTAGAGATATAATGTCTCAGAAGGAAAAGAAACAGAAGTGGACACAACGGCATTCTGGTGAATTGCAGGATAGAAAAGAGGAAAGAAAGAAAAGTTATCCTTGCAGTTGTATTTCTCATAAGGCAGTTTTTATCAACTAAGCCATTTTGCTGGACTGACAGGAGAAATTAGGAGGTGATGACCAAGGCTGTTTCCTAATGTGGGGATTGCAGATGGTCAAGGTCTTTTCATAAATGTTTACAAATTTATTTGAGACATATTTTTATTCTATTTATATTCTGTCAAGGAAATTCCTTTTTAATGGAAATTGAGCATTATATTTAGAAGATCCAAACAAAAAATAACAACATTTCTTCTGCATGAGGCTAAAGAAGTAAGAAGTGTGGGAAAGCAACTCTTTTGTTGCCTTTGCTCTTTTCTTGACCTTGCTAGTTCACATTTTAAAACTGTAATTACCTTGAAAAGATGGTTCCTTTTTTAAGAACTATTCAGAACACTTGAAATTAACTTACCTGGTCAGAGAATTGAAGAGTTACCACCCATAAAAGGCCAACTTATACAGAGCCCTAATCTGAACCCTGGTCTGGGAATTGTGATTTAGTTTTCATCAAATATTAATTAACAACTAAATATGTACCTGGCATTTTGCTAAGTACTAGCACAACAGACAGAATGTATTAATTTCTTCAGTCATCTCTCTAGATCTCAAATCTTATAGATCAGTTTGGAACTATAATTTCCAGAAAAATGATTGTACCTAACGTTAACTACTGCATTGCTTCCCTGCAAAGAAAATACCTATCATGTACCTCTAAAAATATGCCATTTTGAATATTATATATATGTCAGAGAAAGTGCTCCAAAGAAAAAAGAAGGAACCTATAGATAGTACAAAGCAATAAGAACAGCAGACTGGTATCTGATCAGCCCACCTGTTGACTAGATAGTCCCAGTTGAGTTGTATCCAGTTCCAAGCCATATCTTTCCCATAGCTGTTATATGAGATATATCGGATGACTGTAAACACATCCTGAGTTTTGATAAGGCTTGTGTTCTTGAGCAAATCCAAATACCTAACAGAAGTGAAAGAGAAAAATAATGAAAAATGAACTTTTAATGCTCACCCTTAGATGAATTCCATTACAAAATAGTTTTCGTTTCAGCAATTCAATTCTTGAGGCATCGACAGGCAAAGTGAATTACCATATTTTGCCACGTATAATGTGCTCCCATGTATAATGCACACCCACGTTTTGGGTCCACACTTTCGGGAAAATGCTCCTCAAGAAAGTGGCCAGCTCATAGCTAGGAGAGACACGTCTGGGGAGGGCTGATGCTCCCTGGTAAACATGCAGATGGCACTGCCCTCTTGCAGTCGCCCAATCTGCAAAGGCTGCCCCTTCACTCTTTTCTGAGAGCCTTTGACTCCCTGCCATAGCAGGGTCTACAGATGAAATAGCCATGCACCTGGCCAGCAGAGCAGGAGCTTCTAAAGCCACTTGCTCCACAAGCAGCCAGGTGAGTCCCAGTCCCCTCCAAGCAGCTGGTCCTCAAACCCCACACAGCCATGACCCACTTCGCCAGCCCTGCCACCACACCCTGTCCTGATCATGGCACTCAATGTAAGTCACTCCAGCCTGTTCCCACCAGGCTCTGCCTGGGGCTCTCCTCTCTGTCTGGAACCCCATGTACTTGGTGGACCCACGTGGGAGGGCGTGGTGGCACTAGGAGGGCTACTGGGCTCCCCTGCTCCCAAGCTGTACTGCCCCCATATGATGTGCATCTTTGCTTTTCCCCCAAACATTTGGGCAAAAAAAAGCGTGCATTACAAAGCAAAACATGGCAAATTTGACAAATGAAACAAGACAACTTAAAATTTTCTAATATGTTCAGCTGTTTTTAAGAAACAACCTATGATTTTGAGAACTAGTAAAATGTAAACCACAGAAATAGTAAAAAAAAAAAAAAATTACTCTGGAAATACCAAAAATAATTTTTAAAACCCACAGAATTGGGCTCAGCGCCTGTGGCTCAATCGGCTAAGGCACCAGCCACGTACACCTAAGGTGGCGGGTTCGAATCCCCAGCCCGGGCCCGCCAAACAACAATGATGGCTGCAACCAAAAAATGGCTGGGCACTGTGGCGGGCGCCTGTGGTCCCAGCTACTTGGGAGGCTGAGGCAGGATACTCGCTTGAGCCCAGGAGTTGGAGGTTGCTATGAGCTGTGATGCCATGGCACTCTACCCAAGGGGATAGCTTGAGGCTCCGTCTCAAAAAAAAAAAAAAAACCCACAGAATTTTAACCATTAATCTTTAAAAACAGCATTTATTGAATGCAGTACTTCAATCACTAATTATCCCACTGAATTTTAAGAAAGAGTTAGTAAATTAAGAGTATTTATGCTTTTATACTTCATAGAATAACAATTATACTTTGTTTTTCCCTATATTGTAAGAAATAATCTTCTAAACTAACCAGCATAACACAAATAACTACAAGCTAAATTAACCAAGTGGATAGATTTTATAAGTGCATATTGTATTGAAAAAGTGTTTCCAAGTAAGGTCAGCACTTATTCTATTCAACTTGAGAAGGGAACCTCAAAAATAGATATCTGCAGATGATAGGGCAGATATATTTGCATATTCTCCAAGTCTTGCTGCCCCTTGGCCTCCTACCCATTGATCAATTAATTTATATCTTTGGGATAAGGATAAAAGATAGTAACAACAACATAAGGATTACTGTTCAACTTGAACTGTGAGATAGTGTTGAGAGTTAGCCTCTGTCAAAGAGAAAAGATATTTTTGAATTTTTGTTTTTATTACTATATCAACCGCCCTTGCATATTTGACCATAGAAATTTACCTTAAGGAAGATTGGAGGACATAAGCTTTAAAGAAAGTCCATTCCACATGTGAAACGGGAAAACATCCCTCCCTCCAGTCCTAGAGAGAGGGCCTGTCATCCAGTATCTATCTTTGTGCTATGCCAAGATGGTGTGGACAGTGGGAGTACATAGTCAGCAAGGAGGGGTGAATAAGGTAAATCTATCAATGGATTTAAGGTAATGCTCCTGGTTCGTTTGATTTCTGGGTGCTTTGAAATTTCTAGGGGACCTAGAAATTTCTTCAGCCTAGCAGGAAGAGGTAGGGATACCAGAAGGGCTGCTGGGAAGACAAAAATACCATACGGTGTGAGTGTTTCATGGACAGAAGGAAGTGACCGGGATCACAGTTTCTACCTCTGGATGACAGACAGGGCTCCAGCAAGTAAAATATGATCAAAGAAAACTCAATAGTCAACATCAGTTTTTCCGTCCTCTACTGGCTCATCACTCAATGGTGTGAGAACCCTTGGGACCACAGTAAATACCGAAATATTTGAATACCTTAAGGCCAAACCACAGACCAGAGGTCTCTTTCTTCATTAGTAGGAGGGTGACTTATGTCTCCTATACAGAAGGACAGAAGGAACATGCGGAAGGAAGGAACCCTATAAGACTGAAAATTTATGCCAAGGAATAATTTGCATTAGAATTCTAGTCTAACAACTTATTTTGACAACTAGTCTGATAGATAGCAATAGTCAACATCGGTTTTTCCGCCCTCTACTGGCTCGTCACTCAATGGTGTTAGAACTCTCAGGAACAATCAGATGGGAAATAAAGATACTACATTTTCTTTGTATTAGTAGTGGTGTGGGTAAATCTACTTATATGAAAACACAACTGATTTGTCTTGTATGTCATATAACCAAGGAATCCTGGGGAAGCTTTAGCTGCAGCCTCAACTTGCTGCCGAAACTGCTTTTGCTCTGGTCATCATTCGAAACTGATTTTGTAGATGGTAGCGGTAACACACTCAAATGTGGGATATGCTGCCTCCAAAATTTAAGAGAAGCTTCCTAAGATCACTAAAATAATCTTTTGTGTGGTAGGTCATGCAAAGTGCAGCAACCATCTTTCACCTTTGAGGGAATATTGCAATACACAGACCGTTGAAATTCTAGAAACTGCACTAATGTGGGAGGCTCTTGATTTTTTGTGCAGTTTACTTTATTTGTATTATGCTGCTTAGATTAGAAGATTCCCTAGTTCACAAGAGTCTTACCAAAGCATCTAAAGTATCTGTTAATTTTCTTATTAGATACAATTAGCACAGTGCTGTCAAAGTGATGGATGAGTGTGTTTTGTGGGATGTCGAGATCCCACAAAGTTCCTGAAGGACTACAAGGGCAGAGAGCAGAAGAATGATGTATATCTCTGAAGTGAGCTAGTGGAGGTGTATCACTGGCTATGCCGACTAAAACCAAACCCCTTCTGGTAGTCCTTTCAAGCTGGCATTGCATTATAATTTATAATTTAAATTCTGCCTCTTCTGTGAAACTCTAAGTTTGTCAAGGATAGACATCCCATTTAATTCCTTTTTGTTCTCAAAATCTGTTTATCTATACATAGAAAGGACGCCGTAAGTGTTGGTTAAATGAATAAAGTAGATAACTGAGACACCATAACTAAGCAAAAAATGAATTAAGGCAGAGGGTCGTTGATTTGGGGCCTAAATGTAGACTGGCAAAAGGTTCAAAGATGGACTTCAAGTGGTCTTTGTCCCTTCCGAGTCAAATGTAAATACATTTCTGTGTGTGTGCACCCACACACTGCAACAGACACTCCCCTTTCTCTACTGACAGAGCCTCGTTTTGTTCTGCTATCATTAGATAGCCTTGATCCCAGGAAAGGTAGACTACTACCCCAGGCCCAGAGAATCATAATTTGTGCAAATCAGTTAAAGGAATTCAAGTTCAACCTGGTCAGCAAATGATCAAGAAGTAAACCAAGAGTGTGACCTAGAATGATCAAATATGGCCCAGTTTGGGATCATGAGGGGGAGAGGAGATAATTGTGGGAAGCTCTTTTGATTCTGTCCATCATTCATTGAACATACTGTGTAAAGACAAAATATTTTGAGCTCTGGAAGCCGTGAGACCCCCAGGATGTTGATCATGGCGAAACAGGAAGAGACAGAGCCTGAGTTCCGGGTGGAAATGTTGAGCCGCTGCACACAGTTGGAAACCACCTACCCCCAGGATGTTTGTCGCATGAGATTACATTCATTTATTGTTTAAGTCAATATTACACTGACATTTTGTTTCTTGGAGGAAAAATAATTTTTTATAAATTTTTTGTGGAAGAATTGAGACTTTAATCCCTCTTAAAGAGGCTGTGGCACATAAACTATTAATGACCATTCATAAAAGTGAAATAAAAACCAACTTGCCTTGACAAAAGAGTGACATTCTTCACTGATGCCAATCCGTAAAGCAATTTTTCTTTCTCTTGAGCTAGTGGAGTTTTCTGGTATTGCTCCAGGGTATAGTTCCATGAAGTCTCATTGCCAGAGTTCTGCATCCCGTACCGATACACCAGAAGCCTGAGGTTTACAGGAAGCCTAGAAGAAGAAACAGTCTCTCAGAGACTTCCGTTACTGTCTCCACAGTTCAGTCTTCAGAAATAAAACAAGGTGAGTAATTACCTTACAGTCCCGCTTAACCACTGCTCAAATAACTGGGAAGCATTGTTCAAGGCTTCTCTGTCTCCCATCTTGCACGCGAGCCCTAACACGGAGGCACGGAGTAACCTTAAAAAAAAAGAAACCAAGGCCAGGGCTTTAAGCACTGTTCAACGTGTCTTAAAGCACACAAACAAATGTGAAATGAATATGAATTTTAAAAAGATGAGAAATAACTTTGTGAGATGGTCTCCAGTATCGGTCCATTTTAGAGAATCTGCAATGGGCTTCACCTGACCTTGGAAGTATTCCTGAAATAAAAGAATGTACAATGAGTGATAATTTACTTCTTATCAGTGAAATTCCAGTTACTGTAATCTGCAACTCCCTGTTCTAACCTAGTTTCCTACTGGTTCAAAGAATTTCGGGCTTTCCCTTAAGAAAGGAATGTGTGCATTCCGTTTTTATCACATGGAAATTTGGTTCAATTCTGAAGATATAAACCATCCTGGGTCTTTCCATAATGTTCTATAAAATCTTTTAACCATTTGTTACTTAACATATGTAATAAAGGTTAAACACCCAACATACTTCCTGCACTAAGAAGACTGATGATGTATTGGTGAAATGATAAAAATAGCTGATATTTGTATAATACCTTAAGACTTACAAAGGACTTTCATATTCCTTCATCTTCACTACGCCATTACCATAGGCAGGTAAGGGCCGATGTTCCTACTGTACACAGGGAATTAGGAGTCACAATTATAAAATCATTTGCCCAAGGTCTTTTCCATAGTGGAAGGGCTAGAGATTTGAATCTAGAAATTGTTTAAAATTAAAAGTGTCCTGCCCATGTTCTGTAGAAACTGCAAAGCAAAGAATAGGTATTTAGAATGACTACCTTATAATGAAAACTCTCTGTGGCATGTCCGCAGTAAAAACAAGAAAGTATAATGTCATAGGTTATAATTTTAAAATATAATATCATAATGTTATAAAGGATAATTCATTTTAACATAGATAAATCCACTAAAAATAGGATCTAGTGTTTATGATTTAAAATGTTGCTTTTTTTTTTTTTTTTTTGAGACGGAGCCTCAAGCTATCCCCCTGGGTAGAGTGCCATGACATCACAGCTCATAGCAACCTCCAACTCCTGGGCTCAGGCGAGTCTCCTGCCTCCACCTCCCAAGTAGCTGGGACCACAGGC
>CAUYQV010163305.1:0-12440 GCA_963574575.1 Galagoides demidoff | reverse complement strand
CATCACAGCTCATAGCAACCTCCAACTCCTGGGCTCAAGCGAGTCTCCTGCCTCTGCCTCCCAAGTAGCTGGGACCACAGGCGCCCGCCACAACGCCTGGCCATTTTTTGGTTGCAGCCATCATTGTTTTTTGGCGGGCCCGGGCTGGGGATTCGAACCCTCCACCTTAGGTGTACGTGGCTGGCGCCTTAGCCGATTGAGCCACAGGTACCGAGCTACCACCCTATTTTAAAGAGGAGAAAACTGAGGCCTGAAGACATTTCACGAGTTCAAGGTCTCACGGGAAGTTGTGGTTGGTGATGGCGGGATTTGAACCTGGTTCTGTGTGATCCTCAGGTTAATGTTCGTTCAACTCTGTGAGAATGTTTCTCTAACAAGCAAGATTTAGGCGAGGAGGAGGTAAGCAGCCAAGGAAGGTGAGTGTGCACCACAGCATGGTGTCAAAATACCCACAGCCCATGAGGAAAAAGAAAGAATTGGCTGTAGCTGGGATTACTGGTCATTTCTGATACCTTTCTCACCTTCTTGCTTCAGTAGTAAAACCTTGAACCAACATGGCCACCCACAGTAAAAACAGAAAAGTACATTTAATTCCTGGCTTTCTTTGCAGCTAGATGTGGTCATGTGACTAAATTTTAACCAATGAGGTGTAAGTGGAAGCCATACTTGCAAGTTCCAGGAGATGTTCTCAGAAAGAAGGATAATATCCTTCTTCCTTCCTTCCTCCTTCTCTCTGGCTACATGGTGGGCTTGATAGCTGTGTCTGAAACAACCTACCCACACATACCACATGTGATCCTGGGAGCGGAGGTCACACAAAGCGGAGCAAGAGGGAAGGAGCCTGGGTTTCTGAGCACTTTGGTGCAACAGAGACATCATTCCTGTCCCAGGCTGCCAATACTTGATTTTTTTTTTCTTTTTTGAGACAGAGTCTCAAGCTATCACCCTAGGTAGAATGCTGTGATGTTATAGTTCACAGCAACCTCCAACTCTTAGGTTCAAGTGATACGCTTGCCTCAGTTTTTCTATTTTTAATAGAAATGGGGTCTTGCTTTTGCTCAGGCTGCTCTCAAACACATGAGCTCAAGCAATCCACTCACCTGGGCCTCCCAGAGTGCTAGGATTACAGGCGTGATCCACCGTACGTAGCCTACACTTGATTTTTAAAATGAGCGTGAAATAAGCCTCTGTATAGTTGAAGTCACTCTTATTTAGGGTTTTGCTGTTACTGGCAATGGAACCTAATCCTAATTAACACCTAGTCTATGCTGACTTGAGCCAAGAGGTTTTGTAGGTGATCAGTGGGAAAAACAGGTCGGAGAGATACGGAAATCACAGAGAACTTCTCAAGTCAAGTTAAGGCATGCGTCATTTACTTTGTAGGCTTTCTGGGCAGACCAATATAATGAAAGTGGCATTTCCAGAATACTCTGGCTGTGCTGTATAGAGTGTCCCAGTCTGGAGCATTAATAAAGGAAGCAAAAGCATTTTAGAAATGACTCCAATAAACCAGGCGTGAGGTGTTCAGAGCCTCACGAATGGAACCGGACTGGGTGGTCAGGAATTGAAGCTGTAGGATTCAGGTACTAAGTCAACATTGAGGGTTTGGAATACGAAGCAGACAAAGGGGATTGAGATTTCTCCCCGAAGAGCCATGGTATGTTGACAAAAACGAAGAAACCAGAAAGTGTAAGAAATATCAAAGGAAGACACAGACTTCTATTTGTGGAGCTGAGGATGCTGGCAAGACGCCTGGAGAGATGCAGCCAGGGCATTCACGCCTGCAGCTTGTTAGAGGCAAAGTTTAAAAATACAAGCTTAGTATAAATGAGAGAGGTGAAAACTGTGATGCCAGCTGAGCTTTTCAAGGAAAACCACCTAAGACTAGGACTCAATGTGAAGGTATGAGAAGGGAAAAGAGGCAGCAGGAACAGAGGGAGAAGATAACTCAATGGGAGATGTCATCACAGAGTCCAAAGAAAGAGCTTTTATCAACAATGGAATGTTCTAGAAAAGCAGGAGCAGAATAAAGGAGAAAAGATTGGAATTGGGCAGTGAAGAGGTAGGTCACTGTCGGTCTTCATGTAAAAGTGTCAGTACAGAGCAGCAAGAGGAAGCCTCGTTCCAGGGGATTGAAGCATGCATGTGTCAGAGGACGGAGGTACATTTGAGAAGCATGTGCGTGAATTTTAAAAAAATTTAAAAAGCCTGAAAATCAGCATAAGATGACCAGGAGAGTCAAAGTCTTGACTGAGATAGGAGGACTCTAAAGAGACAAGTTAGCAGTGATATAAACAGGGAGAGCCACCCCTCTTTAGCCTTGGTGCCCCCAGGCTTTAGTAATATCACTCATAATAATATCACTATATTATTATCCGCCCTATGAGATGGCTGCAAACATGAATTAATGTGGCCTGGTGTGGCGGCTCACGCCTGTAATCCTAGCACTCTGGGAGGCTGAGGTGGGTGGACTGCCTGAGGTCAGGAGTTCAAGACCAACCCAAGCAAGAGTGAGACTCTATCTCTACTAAAAATAGAAAAAACAAGCTGGGTGTCATGGAGGGCACCTATAGTCCCAGTGACATGGGAGGCTGAGGCAAGAGAATCAATTGAGCCCGAGAGTATGAGCTTGCTATGAGCTATGATGCCATGACACTCTATCCAGGGCTACAGAATGAGACTTTGTCTCAATTACAAAAAAAAAAAAATTAATATGTGTGAAAATGCACAGCACAGATCACAGCTGGTAGCAATGACCGATAAAACATCCATTATTTCTCATTGCCTTTGGATTTTTCTGCTGATACGTGTTGTATTTTTATACCTAGCTAATTGCCCCTCAGGTAACTGTCCTTGTGTGTGCAGAGAACAGATGTAAGCTCAAGGTAAGCCCAGCACGACCATTTAAAGAAACAGTCCCTTGGAGTCCCAGAGGGTCACAGATGTGACAGCAGCATTTTATTCCTGTCAGGGAGGAAAAGAACACTCAGAAGTGGTGGCTGGAATAGTTCCCACTGGTCTCCAGCACCCGGGAAGCACACCATGCCCTCTCCTGCATGGCAGGAATACCAAAAGCAATAGAGACTGTGTGCTGAGCCAATGCAGGCTTTCCTTCATTTCATCCATCCATGAGGTTAGAATAGTTTCACACACAAGAAATCTGAGACTCAGAAGAGTTAAGATTGGCGTTTGTGCAGATATCACATGAGGGAGAGGAGGGCTTTGAGCTCATGGGTGTCTAGAACCCACAAGACCCACTGCCACTCTATCAGCTGCTTTCTGCTGGAGTGTTCGGAGACCTAGCTTATCTAGCTCCCGGGGTTGCTTCCATGCACACCCACCCAGGAGGCAAGGAGCCTGAAGCCAGCCCTGACTCAGCCCAGATGGCGGTGACACAAGCATAGCTACGGGTTAGAAGCAGCAGAGTGGAGAACAAGCCTATTCCCAAACTGAGAGGGCCAAAGAGGTGGCCAGTGGCCTGCATGCTGAAGATTGAGAAGACACCTGTCGCCCCTCTACCTAGCAGCACTCAGATGCAGAACTGGGACCAGAGACCAGATCCACAGGCCACAGCTCAAACCTCTAAACAGTCCCGCAAATCCTGATTGGTTTCATAACTCCCCCAATGCCCTTTTGGCTGCTACTGGTTGCTTCTTCATGGAGACAGAGGCAGCTCCAGTCTTCACACCCCACAATAATTACGGAGGTGGCCGGCTCCCCAAGTGACTCCACCCAACTCAGACACCTCAGAACAGCTATTCTATAAAGCACGCCCGAGACTGTTACATCTAATGAAGTGAGCTCAAGATGAAAGACCAAGGCGATCATTTCAGTCAGGCTTATGCGTAATTACGCATTCATCAGTCAGAGCTTTAATTACCCGGAGATAAAGGTACCATTAGGGTTTCAGGGAAAACTGGCTCCAGCAAAATGCATTTCTTTTGTCTCCTAGCCAGTGACAACTAACTGTTATCCTCGGAAGGGCTTAGCAGACAGACTCCAACCTAAACCAGAAAAGGCGATGCCACAGAGGAGCCACAACTATGTGGGAGACGTGGTCCGTGCTGGATAGTCCAGGATGGATAGTCCAGGAGAGTTTTGGAGACAAGGGGACGCTTCCTTGAGTTACAGAGAAACATCGGGAGAGAGCAATGGAGGAAAGAAAAGGGGTCCAGGGGAAACCTGGGTTTTACTTAAAGCATCACCTTATAACTCACTGGCATGAGATGCTCTAACTTAGACCCACTAAATCAGAACTTTTATGTTCATGTTACCCCCAGGTGATTCATATACACTTAAAAAGGTGAGAGACACCTGGTTGTTTGTACCCTCACATCAACCCAAAATAAAAAAAATAAATTAAAGGTGAGTTACATTGCCATAGAGGCCCTCAGACCCCAGGACAACATCCTTGCTGTTCGTTATTTCAAATAAGGAGCTGGGGCTTGCTCATCTCCCCTTCAACTGTGGATATTAAGGAAGAAAAATGGAGGCAGAAAGATGTGTACGTAGAAGGAGTGTTTTTCTTTTCTTCTCTCTCTCTCTCTCTTTTTTTTCTTTCAACGTCTGGCAGGAGAAATAGATTTTCCCTCCCAGTGTTGCTTTAAAAGGTAAACAGAACTGAATGGGGGCAAAGTGGGGCGGAAGTAAGACCATAAAACACGCAGGATGTCAAATTGAAATGATTAATAAAGCTGAAAGGTGCAGCATCCCCACCCCCACCCGTGCGGGGTGAGATGCGACAGACAGGTCAGGGCAATCCGCTGGTGAATCCGATTCAGAACCTCCCCGCCTAAGGGCAGGGGCAGGCAGCAACAGAAAGAAAACCATTTCACAATGAGGGGAGGAGGAGACTGGCAGGAAAGGAGCCTCAGAGAAGGGGGAACAGGGTGAGGAGGCATCACACAGGGAGAGAGAGAAATTCCTAGGGCGGTGAGGTTATTGGTGTGGTGGGCTGTGACAGTGGGATCCAGATCCCAACCACAAGATTGGATTAGCAGCCCATAAATGCCAGGCATCCGACCCAGAGTGCTGAATAATTAACCAACGTTCTGAGGTCTGAGGATAGATGGCACTTTTTTTTTCCCACTGCTGCCACTTGTTAAAAATGTTCATTTGAGTGTGATACGGATGTTCTCACGGAGACTTGGCTTCCTCATCTGTGAAATGGGGGATAGTTCCATTAACTCTGTAAAATCATGTAAAGACTAAATGAGATAATACAGGTAAAACCTTATCATGATGCCAGGTCCGTAGCACACAGTCAAAATGACAGCTATTCTCACTTATTATTTCCCTAGCAAGTATTCCCAGCATTATTCATTTCCCTGTACATTTCTTCTCTCAGCCTTGACCTTAATCAGTGTTCTGAAAGAGGTGATTGAATGATTTTATAAGCACTCTCTTCTGCCTTCTTAGTGTTCTCAAAGTATGATCACTTATCTCTTCCTTTCTTTTCTCTCTCTCTCTCTCTCTTTCCTTTCTTTCCTTCTTTCTATCCTTCCTTTCTTCCTTTCCTTTCTCCTTCCTTCCTTCCTTTCTTTCTAAAAGGCTGAGAGCTTCCTGAATGTCAGGCATATTAACCAACTAAATTACACCTGTTACTATCAAAGCATCCATAGAAGAGAGAGCATGATGAAAATGCTTGGAATCTGGCAAGTGCCCGGCATCCTCTTGATCACAGGCACCTGCATTTGCTATGATCCTGCTCTGAACAAATGCAGGATGGACTTTGGAAGTGAATCTATGGTCTGAGAAAGGTCCCACATAACTAGGCGAGCAGCTCTCCAGTTCTCCTGTCCCCTGGAGCGGTTGGTTTCTGTGTGCTGTGTTCCTCAGATGAGGGATATAGGCCAACAGAGCCAGGCTCAATTCTTTCTCCAGTGGCGTCTTCCCAGAGTGGGATGTATGGCTTGCCTCCCAGACAGACCATCCACCATACAGACTCAGTCACAGTGATGATGGAATGAGGAGGCAGGTGGATCTGCACAGTTTCACTTCCTAGGAAGCAAAGAGGGTGGCAAGAGGGGCCTCAAGAGCAATTCCCAGTGACTGATGAACTCTTGGTGGCCTTTGTCAGAGACTGCCCAAACCATGAGGAGCTGTGCAGAAATGCTAAGGGGCTGTCATTAATTACGGGGCTCTGGGGGCGGACCCTGCTGGAATCCCATTCTACCTTTTATTAGGTGTGGCCCCTGGGCCTACTTGGTCAATCTCTCTCTGACTGCATTTTCATTGCTTATAAAATTAGTAAGTACTTTTGTCAGGGTTCTGGTGGGAAAACACGGCAGAAATTGGACAATTTGGGGAAAGTTTAGTAAAGGAGTTACTTACAATGAGAGGGCAGGGTGTAGGGAAGTTACAGGCAGAAACAGTGGGGAGTGTGGCCACCCAGGACTGAAGGGCAAGACCTTGGAACAAGAACCATACTCCTGGCAGTAGCTGTGAACCCTACCTCACTCTCCCCTCCCTCGGTGGCTGTGTCCTGCTGGCAGCCGGGGGACAATTGCAGCTTGATGATGGTGTCCTTATAGCTCAGCCCAATAATGCTTGCATCTTGCACCAAAGAGCTATTTGAAAGGTATCACCAAAAAATGACCCTCTGGGCACTCAGAACTCCTATATCTTTCAGCAGCTGCCCTCACCCAGGTATCTACTCCTCCTTCGGAAAAAACAATTTACTCCACCATGATTGAACTTTCTCTGAAAGTTCCCGCCGAATGCTCATACTAACCCAGGACCTAGTAATGTATTTGATTAATCTTCTGAGATGATAAATCTCTTCTGGAACCAGAGAGATTTATTTGGACACTTGATTTAATTACATCTCCCTTTGACATCCTCAGGAGCCTTCTGAGCCATCATGAACACCCAGAAGACACCATCAGCTCCCTCTCTTCTCGGCTTCCCGTCTATAAACTACCTCGCACCTGGTTGTAAACCACAACCCACTTTATCCCCAGGGGAAACAGCAATGCATTGCAAAAACCTTGGCCTCTGTAGCAAAGCCTCAATAGCCCTTATTTATATTCAGATAATTTCATCCAGGCTCATCTAATGGGCAAAATAGAGACATGAAACAATTCCCCAACAAGCTCAACCTCAGGTAGCTCCAGGACTAGTTTTCCCCAGGAAAAGTCACCAACATGTGCTCCATTTGGACTGTCTAGTGAGATTTCCCAACCATTAGACAGCCAGACAGCCTACTAGCTTGTTCAACAAGTGGCCAAGCAGCTCTACACTAGGGTGCTTCCAGGCTGAGTCCATCTCATGGCAACCCGGGTTTTAATGCATTTCTACAAAGTGCAATTTGCACATAAGTGAGCTACAGTTTGGTCTCAGGAGCACATTCAGGTGTATGCCTGTATTCATAAGTGGACGCTTCCAGCTTCAGGATGCCTTGAATGTCAGGCCTCTACAAACCTGAGCTTTTCCTAGAGAAACAATGGAGATGCCCCTTGCATTTCTCCACTGGCCTTTGACTTCTTAGAATACTGTGTGTGGACTAGCTGGGATGCAAAGCCACAGAGGCAGTGTGCAGAGAGGTTCCTCCAAAGACCTCGGTGGGGACACAAGCATATTAACTCCCAGGCCTTGGACCTTCCTATAGCATCCCCTGCCTCAGTTTCCACATTTGTACAATGGCGCGGACAACACGTTCTGTCTCACAAATAGGCCAGGAGGAGTGAGATCATTCATAAAACGTGGAGTCCAACAGATGGTAACACTCAATAAATAATAAGAAACAAACAAACAGTGGGGGGCAGGGGGGAATGCCCCTACCCCGATACCTTCTATCCCTAAAGCTTAAAATAACATATAATATGTTAAACACCAGAGCAGTGTGTTTACAGGCAGTAATGGGAAGCCCTCAGTCCTGGAAGTATTTTAAACAAAATAGGCTATTTCTTCTCATTGACGGAGATGCAGAAACGGGTGAAGTGGGGGAAGGCGTGAATAGGCCAGTTTGCCCCGGGGTCTGGAATGAACTGGAAGGTGGGAAAACCCATTTTGGTAGCTCTGTGATGACCAGATGAGATTCATTCAGCTCCACATCTCTGAACTAGACTGACTCAGTGGATGAAAAATGGAAAAAGTTAATAGGGATAAACAGATCCATCTGGCCGCCTCCTCGTGCACGTTGGCTGCAAGGTTACATGCATCACGGGCTTCCAATAAATATGAACTAATAATCAAATTTAAAAGCGAGGAAATCATTGTTCTCCCCCGTCTGGCCACCATCCCAGCTGCTGCTCAGAGCGTGATGAGCTGCTCTTATCTGATAGTGGATCTCCCCTTTGCCCAGAGAAACGATTAGGGACTGGGTCCAGCTGGAAGACTTTCTCAGCTGTGTTTACTTGGACTGAGTCCCACCTTTTCCAGTATGATCCTCACACTACACCCCAGGGAATCTCACCCTTATTTTTTTTTTTTATAAGAACATGATTTGTTCCAGTTTCCCTAAGGATCAAAGCATAAAAAGTCCACTTTTGGCTTCTCCCACTACCTAGCCAAGAATGGAGTTATACTGAAATTGGTCAGAGCCCAGGAAAGACCAGAGCAGAAATGTCACTAGTTTTTTTTTTAAATTAGGAGCATCCTGGGAGTTCCCAAGTGGACTCACACCTGGAATCAGAAGATCCTCTGCAGTCTAACATGGGCTTATTCCTTTCCTGCCCAGCACTCCTGCTGGCCTCTCCGGTTAACTCCTGGTACTTCTTCCCATTGAGGTTGCTGACTGAATGCCCCAAATGTCAAAATGAGATTTAATCGCAGAAATGGCAATAGAGTTTCTCAAAGAAGTTGGGGTTACAAGGTGTTAAGGGTGGTTATAGAAACTCTTGGTTCTTACACATCTTTGTGTTATAGAAGCTCCTAAAATACCAAAAAAAAAAAAAGAGAGAGAAGAATTTCTAATAGAAGTGTTTTATTTTTTAAAGAAGAAATGTGACTTAAGCAACTTTTAAGACCAAGAGAAAGGGCATCCACGCATCCCAAAATGCTAAGTAGATCTCAAAGGAAGAGATGGGAGGTGCCAAAGGCCCTTCTTTGCTTACTCTGCTTTTTGCCCAGGTCCGTGTAATTTTTGTTTGTTCTAAGCTGTGGGGACACCCCATTCCAAGCCAATCTAAGGCAGAAAAATTTGAATACAGGAAAATCTGAAAGTAACCACCAAAGATTTCCTCTAATAATTTCCTCAAATATATGTAAAATTCACCTACCAAAATTTTCCACATACACATGAATTTCCAGGCACCTGTCTATTGCCAATGTAGAGCACACATCTAAGGAAGTTGTAACTTTTCAGATGTTTTATCTTTGGAAAGGAATATCCTATAGTGACTCCACTGAATGAGAATCACAGAGTTCGTAAGCTTATAATTATTAGCACCTGGATATGGTTTGGAAGTGTGGATTGGAGAACTGGCTCCATCAGATTCCCCCAGCTGTAGCCTACAGGTTCCCTCCCAAATGCCCACCTTGGGGCAGCTCAGGGAACCCGGGCAACTGAGGTTTTTGACCTTGCTTAAAGGCTGCCCATCCTTCTTTAGAAGATGAGCTCTAGAAACTCCTGTATCCATGTTCACTGGACAAATCTTTCTGCCTGTAGGTAAGCTTGGTGCTCCAAGCATGAAGACCGAAGGTTCTAGTCCAAAAAGCAATATAATAAAATATCCAGGGGGAGTTCAAAAGACCCATCGCCCTCTCTATAGGCTTTCTAAGGTCTCCGGCATCGACCACTAGAGGGGATAAGAAGCAGGATGTCTCCTGCATCTGCTCTGGTCCCCAGGGAGGAAGGCCATTCTGGTTTCCCAGGATCCTGTTGGTACGTGACCATCAAGCACTAGAAGGACCATGACTCCATTTCTGGCAAACAGACAAAAGAAAACCTGGGTGTCACTGGAATGTGACCACTACTAAGGGAATCTGGGACAGACAGATGGCATGTGAATGGGGAAGGTAGACATCCAAATTAAAGTCACCACCAGCATCCCCCACTGCAGTTTACACACATATATACACATGTGGCCCCCTTGTCCCTCATAGCAACGGAATCAGTCATGCTTAACATGAAACATCAAACACACCTTTCAGTTATCAGTAACACTCGAGGACCCCACATGCCTTCGGCTGACACTTTGTCTGAGCTGTTAGGCTATTTCAGAGACAAAGACATCCAAACGTAAGAAACCTCCCAATAGGAGTCAGTTAATCCAGCTCAGCTGTTCCTTACCTTAGGCTAGTGTTGAGACGAAAGAAAAAAAAGCAGCAGGAGAAAGGAAGGTATCCCATAATATCCATCCTTGGGCCTCTGAGCCAGTTTAACTTAAACGTTGCCTTGGTGATGTGTATATAAGTCACTCATGGCTGTGAACCACAATCTCTGACTTGACAGAGAACACCCATTTGGGTTCCAACGTCAGGTAATACCAGGGAGCACAATGACACGTTTTGTTCAGGTTGAGACCTGATAGTCCTCGCTCGCTACAGGAAATCTTGAGGAGTTTTCTCAGGTTTTGTTTTGTTGCTCTCTGTCTCTGTCTTCCTCTGTTCATCTGTCCCTCACCCATGGCTGGCAGGAGGGTATGGAAGAGGGGAAGGCTTCAGGATACTCCCGAAGGGAAAGTGAGAGCTGGCCGCACCCAGCCTGGCCCATGGCCTTTGCCAGGAGCCCAGGGGACAGGCTTGTCCCAGCACATGCGTCCAGGTCCTCCCTGCTTCCTGGGACACAAACACAAAGCGTCAGAACTGCAAGGGACCTCGGGGGAGAAACTGGAATCCCCAGGACGGAGGTGACTTGCGCTGGGTCTCCCAGCAAGTGAGCAGAAGAACCAGGGTGGATTTCACTTCCTGACTCCCAGCCCAGGGCTTTTTTTTTTTCTTTCTTAACTACGGTGTCTCCCAGGATCACCTAAGAAACCAACATACTTAATGCAGAATGAGATGGACCTGTCCCCACAGAGAGGAGCGTGAGGGATGCCTGCTGAATGAATGAATGAATGCCACATGGGAGTATGGATGACTCTCTCTGTTCAGGGTTTTGGATTCCAAAGTATACCCACATCTTCCAAAAAAAAAAAAACAGCACTGAACCAATCTTCTCCCAGGCCCCCAGGTTTGCCCACCTGTGCTGTAATTAGTAACTAACAGGGTTCTCCCCCAGGAAGCCATTCCCTTGCCTGTTTCTGGGATGCTGGGCACCTGACAAACCTAATGGTAGGCCAAGTGTGTGTGGTGGGGGAGGCCGGAACCAACATGAGGAAGGAAGCTGCTCACATATTTCATGAGTAGAGGTTGCAAATGCATCCACTATACATCCCTCCCCCAGTCCTACTTTGGAGAAGATTCGTTTGCAACCATGTAGGATCTGCAGTGTCTTCCATGTAGAGCCAGCTAATTAGAACTAGTGTCCTTGTCTTAAATTAAGCCAATTAATTAGCCAGTCGTATCCCCTGTTGTGCACACAGGTGCACACACACACCACAGAATGGCATCTCTAACTGTTTGTCTCTAAATAGAAAAGTAGTTGAAAGAAATGCGTAGGTTCTGCAGAGAGAGAGGCTGCATAGAGAACACACACACAAAATCACCTTCTCAGGAAAAGTCAGCTTGCCGCTTCGTGGGCTTTTGTACCTGGGCCCTGCTGGCCGGCAGCTTAGTTTGCCTGTTCATTGAGAACCATGTTGCCTTTGACTGGTCCCACTCATAATCTGACATGTGGGTAGATGGCAGGGGCCAGGCAGCTGCTTAGAGGGAGCTTCCTTGCTTGACTGACATGGCAGGGTGTCAAGGTGGGAGTCCTAGAACTCGGCTATGCTCTGCCTCCTTCTGAAACTTGAGAAGGGAGAACCCTCTAGAATGGAGTGCAAGACACACAGAGGTGCCCCCTGGCTTGGTATTCCCAGGACAACAGGAGATGTCTGATGGAAGTGCCAGGGACAAAACACATGCTGTTGTCACTTCTTGAACATCTTGAGGGAAACCCAAGTACAGCACCTGACCCATTATAGGAGCCCCATCATAAATATTCATTGATTTAACCTAAGGTAACCCATTTCCACCTCCTTTCTGGCTTACAGGGTCCTTATACCAAAGGGGAAATAAAGAGTGGTAATAAATTTAAAAATAATTTCAGTTTGACTTTGAAATCTATAACTCAGTGCTTTTTTTTTTATTATTACATCATAGCTGTATACATAATGCAATCATGGGATACAATGTGCTCATTTTATATATAATTTGAAATGATTTCATCAAACTGGCTGACATAGCCTTCATGGCATTTTCTTAGTTATTGGGTTAAGACATTTATATTCTACACCTAGTAAATTTCACATGTACCCTTGTAAGATGCACCTTAGGTGTGGTGCCACCAATTACTCCTTCTCTACCCATCCTCCCCTCTCCCCTCCTATCCCTTTCCTTTTTCCCCTTCTTCT
>CAUYQV010163301.1:0-25041 GCA_963574575.1 Galagoides demidoff | reverse complement strand
CTTGAGTCCAGGAGTTGGAGGTTGCTATGAACTGTGATGCCATGGCACTCTACCCAGGGGGATAGCTTGAGGCTCCGTCTCAAAAAAAAAAAAAAAATAATCCTAATTATTGTGGTCCTTTCAGAGAGTCTTTTAACATCATCAAGCAGGCCGGGTGCGGTGGCTTATGCCTATAATCCTCACACTCTGGGAGGCCAAGGCGGGTAGATTGCTTGAGCTCAGGAGTTTAATACTGACCTGAGTAAGAGCGCCCATCTCTACTAAAAACTAGGTGGGCGTTATGACTACTAGTACCTGTAGTCCCAGCTACTCAAGAGGCTGAGGCAAACGGATCTCTTGAGCCTAAGAGTTTGAGGCTGCTGTAAGCTATGACACCATGACACTCTACCCAGGGCGACACAGTGAGACTGTCTTTCAAAAACAAACAAAAGGAGAAACTAAGGAGAACCCCCTGAATAATCTTGATGATGATGCTATACTTTAGTCTCAGATTCTGATTTCGGTCTAAGTCTCTAGTTTGTTAATAATTGGCAAATTAGAAATTATTGAAAAGTTATATGTTATAGAAAACAAGGGAAAAGTAAATGAATGAAAGGAAGTAAAATTCATTGTTGGCCTTTTATTTAAAGTAAATGCAAGGAAGTCCCCTAGTAATTATTACTCTTTCCCTCTCCATCCAAGCCTAAAATAGAATTGCTAGGGTAAAGACTGTGTTTGCATTATAAAAATTTGTCATTGTCTAAATTCTTGTAGATTGGTTACAGCTTCAAGATTCCCAGTCAGCTTCCTTTTTCCATCAAATATTTTTAAGGCCTTCTGGAGGCAAACAGGTTGTTACTATTAGATAAGCCACTTCTCTTAGATGTACTTGTTCTTATGATGTGTTTAGGAAAAATAAACTCCAATTTATGCTTAAATCTATTTGGAAATCTGAAAATGATGGATCTGAGAAACTATTTGAATAACTAATTGTAGTACTTTGCTAGGTTTTAGGTAACTGCAAAGGAGTAGAGGATTTGGTCTAGTAAAAGAGAATTATACGTCAAATGTGAAATGTGAGTATAAAGAGAAGAAGCTTATCTAAATGAGTGGCCTAGGAAGATTCACATGGCTAGGAGCACTTGAACTGTGCCTTGAAAGATGATTAAATAGAAGTGAAGGAAGAGTGGTTTGGGTAAATGGTAAGATCACAGACTCATGTGAAGAGGAAAGACTCATATAGGAAAGTTCCTGAAGACTCATACAGGAAAGTGGAAGGCAGTGGTTTTCTAAGCTTTTAAAAAATAAAGATAGGCTCGGCCTCTGTGGCTCAAGTGGCTAAGGCGCCAGCCACATACACCTAAGGTGGCGGGTTTGAATCCAGCCTGGGCCCGCCAAGCAACAATGATGGCTGCAACCACAAAAATAGCTGGGTGTTGTGGCGGGCGCCTGTGGTCCCAGCTACTTGGGAGGCTGAGGCAGGAGACTAGCTGAGCCCAGGAGTTGGAGATTGCTGTGAGCTGTGATGCTGTGGCACTCTACCCAGGGGGACAGCTTGAGGCTCTGTCTCAAAAAAAAAAAAATTAAAATTAAAAATAAAGATATTCAGGCTTGATACCTGTAGCTTAGTGGTCATGGCGACAGCCACATACTCTGGGGCTGGCGGGTTTGAATCCAGCCAGGGTCTGTCTACTAGTCAACAATGACAACAACAACAACTATAAAACAAGCTCAGTGTAATGCCTTTTCTAGTACATAAAAAATCCTGTTGTTCATAATTTAAGGTATTCATTTGCACTTGTCTCGGCACCTGTAGCTCAGCGGCTAGGGCGCTGGCCACATACATCAGGGCTGGCAATTTTTGAACCTGGCCTGGGCCTGCCAAACAACAGTGACAACCTCAGCAAAAACAACAATAACAAAAAGAATAGCTGAGCATTGTGGCGGGCGCCTGTAGTCCCAGCTACTTGGGAGGCTGAGGCAAGAGAATCGCTTAAGCCCAGGAGTTGGAAGTTGCTGTGAGTTGTGATGTAACAGCACTCTACTGAGGGAGACATTGAGACTCTGTCTCAAAAAAAAAGATTCAGCTTCAATGTTGAAATTGTGCATTAACAGGATGGTAAATATAGAAAGGAATGAGTTTTGTGGGTGATACTGTGGATACTTTAGATGCAAGGGTGTCTAACCTGTATGTAGATTATTATTATTATTTTGCAGTTTTTGGCCGGGGCAGGGGTTGAACCCACCACCTCCAGCATATGGCACTGGCACCGTACTCCTTGGAACTGGCACCCTACCCCTTTGAGCCACAGGCGCTGCCCCTCTGTATGCAGATTATTGAGGACTCTTTTGCTTATCTGTGTTGTTGGATATTGTAAAAATTGTGCATGGACCTTGTTTTTGCTCCTCAGCTTTCATTATGTTTGTGTATTTAATGCGTAGCCCAGGACAGCTCTTCTTTTTCCAATGTGCAGTAGAAAAGAAAAGATTAGGCACCCCTATTAAAATTTGATAACCAGATTTTAATGAAGATTTCAGAAATGGAGATGATGCTACTTCTTTATCATCTACTTTTTGAAATCCTGGTTTTATTGGTGAATTGATACCAGGAATATATTTCTTTCCTCCAGCATTACTTATCAAGGAGCACCACTGTTAACCTACACACTGCTGTCCATTTCTTTCTATAGTGAACACTAAACCTACTCAAAGTGTGGTCCACAGATTGGTGCTAGTTTGCTGACCGTTTATTACAGATCTGCCATGAGTTAGGTACAGATATTGAGTATACTGAGATCTCATCTCAATTTGACAATTCTGTGACATCCAAGCATGTGACTAGCAGACCTGTCTTATGGGATGGAGTAGAGACCAGTTCAGGTGGTTTTTACTTTATTTTCTAGAAATACATTTATTGTAAAGAATTAGTCTGTGATGAATTGGAATTAAAAAACCAAAACTGGTCCTTTGCAAATAGTTTGAGAACGTGGTTTACGTATTATATTTATGATATAATTAACTTTCCCCATTCTGACTCACTCTGCTTTTCTTTTCTGTTATTTCAAAGTATATCTTCTTTTCCTAGACTAATAGTATTTCTCTTACTAATGTTTAGTGCAAGTGTACCACCTTTACCTGTATACTGTTGAAGATTAGCTAGCTATTTGTATACCACTATTATATAATAGAAAATGGTATCATTTTTTTTTTTTTTTTTTGAGATGGAGCCTCAAGCTATCCCCCTGGGTAGAGTGCCATGGAATCACAGCTCACAGCAACCTCCAACTCCTGGGCTCAAGCGAGTCTCCTGCCTCAGCCTTCCAAGTAGCTGGGACTACAGGCGCCCGCCACAACGCCCGGCCATTTTTTGGTTGCAGCCATCATTGTTGTTTGGTGGGCCCGGGCTGGGGATTCGAACCCGCCACCTTAGGTGTGAGCCACAGGGGCGGAGCCAAATGGTATCATTTTAATGGAGTAATCAGATAATAGAGTAATCAAAATACAGTAGTACTGTATCTAGTTTTACATGTACAAATAGAGAATTTCTCAATCATAAAATCATTTTCCTATCATTCAAATACATTCTTTTTGATACTGAAAATAATTAAACATGTGCTCTCTGGGAGTTTAAAATCTAAAATGGCAAACACAAATGTAGGCAGATATTTTGTAAACCTTAAGTTTTTGTATAGTGCAAATATTTCTTTTCTTTTTTTGAGACAGGGTCTGACTTTGTTCCCCTTGGTAGAGTGGGTGATGTCTCAGCTCACAACAACCTCAAACTCTTGGGCTTAAGCAATTCTCTTGCCTCAGCCTCCTGAGTAGCTGGGACTACAGGCGCCCAGCCAAGTGCAAATAAATACTTTAAATTATGAACAACAGGATTTTTTATGTACTGGAAAATGCATTACACTAAACTTGTTTTATAGCTTAGAGTATGGTCTCTTCTGTGCAGTACTGTTCCTAAGGTACTTGAAAACAATGTGTATTGTTTTGTCATTGGGTAGGTGTTTAATAGATATCTGTTAGATCTGGTTGCATTATAGTGTCAGGTCTTTTATTTCCACTGCTTTCTCATGGTTCGTTCCATTCATGATTAAAAGTGGTGTCTTAAAGTCTTTAGCTATCACTGTTGAATTGTCTTGTTATCTCTCTTTAGTTCTGTTAGCATTGATTTCATTTTTGCAGGGAGGAGGGTCTCTATTGTTAGGTGCGTATATGTTCACAGTTGTTACAGATTTGTTATAGATTAACACTACCATTATAAAATGTCCTTCTGTTTCTCTTGTAACAATTTTTATCTTATGGTCAATTTTTGTCAGATATTAGTATAGCTGTTTCCACTTTTTGTTTGTTTGGTTGTTACTTGTATGATATAACCTTTTCCATCCTTTGCGTTTATCATATTTAGTGTCTTTGAATATGAAGTGTGGGTCTTGTAGGCAACAGATAGGGTTATGGTTTTGTTTTATTTTTTATTTCTTATTTTATTTTTTTGAGACAGACTCTCACTCTGATACCCTGGATAGAATGCCAGGACATCATAGGTCACAGCCACCTCAAAGTCTTAGGCTCAACTGATCCTCAGCCTCCTGAGTAGCTGGGACTATGGGCATGTGCCACCACTCCTGGTTAATTTTTGTGTTTTTCGTAGATCTTGCTCTAACTTAGGCTGGTCTTAAACTCTGGCCTCAAGCAACCACAGGCCCTCTTGGCCTCTCAAAGTGCTAGAATTATGGGCCTGAGCCACTCTCTGCCATCCCTTTAGTGAGTTTTTACTAAAGGAAATCCTTCTAGTAAATTTTGAGGTATTTAAAACAGATGATTATAGTATTTGTCTGGCAAGTCCAATGTGCTTCCTCAGGACAGCTTTTGTTGACTGTTCTTTATCCTCCACATAGCACATAGTTTCTTGTTTTTTTGTATGTCTTAGACTTTTTTTTTTTTTTGAAAACTTGACATATGCCACTTACAGTTTTAGAAAATGCCCTGGGTAGCACCTGTGGCTCAAGGGGTAGGGTGCTGACCCCATATACCAAGGGTGGCATGTTCAAGCCTGGTCCTGGCCAAAACTGCAAAAAAAAAAAAAAAGAAAGAAAGAAAAATGCCCTCAGGGGAAAAGGTTGTTGCGCTGGGCAAGCTTAGAGCTAAGTCAAATAAAGACAAGAGGAGGCGGTGCCTGTAGCGTAGGGTACTGGCCACATAAACCTAGGTTGGCGAGTTCGAGCCTGGCCTGGGCCTGCTAAACAGCTCATAGCAACTACAAACTCTTGGGTTTAAGCGATTCTCTTGCCTCAGCCTCCCAAGGAGCTGGGACTGCAGGTGCCTTCTACAATACCTGGCTACTTTTTGCTTGTAGTTGTCATTGTTGTTTAGCAGGCCTGGGCTAGATTTGAAACCACCAGCTCCAGTGTATGTGGCTGGTGCCCTAGCCTCTGAGCTACAGGCGCGGAGCCAAGGGCTTCACATTTTTGAATGCACATGTCTTTGCGAATTTACTAGTTACTGAAGACTTTAGTTGATTTCTCTGTGGTTGAGCTAGCACAAAGCAGAACTATGAAACATTCTTTCGAAAGTTTGTGGTCTTACCTAGTCACCCTTCATGATGAGGCTTCTGTTGGGCATCACCTTAAAAAACAGTCTGCACTTGTTAGCAGTAAAGATGTCATCTTTTGAATTCTGACGAAGTTTAGGAACTTTTTTTTTTTTTTTTAGAGACAGAGTCTTAATGCTGTCACCCGTGGTAGAGTGCCGTGACATCATAGCTCACAGCAGCCTCCAATTCCTGGGCTTAGGTGATTCTCTTGCCTCAGCCTCCCGAGTAGCTAGGACTACAGGTGCTTGCTACAATACCTGGCTATTTTTTTTTTGTTGTTGCAGTCTGGCTGGGGCTGGGTTTGAATCCGCCACCCTCGGTATATGGGGCTGGCGCCCTACTCACTGAGCCACAGGCACTGCCCAAGTTCAGGAACTTTTTAATGAACTCTTTCACAACTTCCAGTAGAACTTTATTTGATTCTCCACACAAGACTTTCTGGGAGATCTTGTGTTGCAGTTTAAATATCTCAAGCCAATCACTTGATGCTTAGAATCTGCCACCCCAAATTTGTGTGCAAATTTTTTAGCAACTTCGGGGATCCTCAGCTAGGAGATTGAGGTGTTAACTGCCCTCTTTTGTTTGAACCAGTTTAATGTGGCTTCATTGACTTCCTGGAGGGAAATTTTCCTCCTTTTTCTCTCTAGTTCTCTGCTTTCATTATTATAGCTCTCCATGTACTCACGTTTACGTTTTTGGATGTTGCTAACTGTGATCTTGCTAACACCAAAATGTTCCACTGTCTGTCGTTGGCTGCTGCTTTCCAGAAAATGTAGATCAACCTTTTCCTTCATTGTTGGCTCTTCGAGTTCTTTCCTTAGGGCCAACATGTCTCAATTGTAAAAATTTTTCAGTAATTGTGGGATGTACCTACAATTCAGACCCATCCTTCACATTGAAAAAATCTTCAAGATGTGATGAACGATAGGACATTAGGCATAATCCAACATGTAGTAGTAATAAAACATGACAAAAGAGCTTATACTAAAGAAAAAAATAATACAATTAAGGGGCAAAGCCTACAACTTCTAACTCCTGGTGTAGAGGGGACTCAACTGGTCAAGTTATAGAGTATAAGTTAATATTGTGTGTCACAGTCCAAGTAGTTAAGATACAACTTACATAAGTGGTCAATATATAGAGGTCAGAATTCTGTTGAGTACTTGTGTTGCATGTCCAGTCTATGAAAATTAGGTCAAGTTGAGGTGGTCAGTTATGGAGGTTTTACTGTATTTTCAAAAATAGGGAAAAATTTTGAACCCTTAAACTTTTTTTAGAAAGCATTTACTGTCAGTTTAGCATAATGCAAAACACTTCCCCTAGGTTAAAACTTTGAAAGATTATAGAAGTAGTTAAGGCATGTCCCTAAAGAGCATCCAATATCTGTAGGAGAATAATAACTAGCTCCTGTGATGTAAAAAGGACTCATTGGGTAAAGTAATGGAGCAGTCACAGAAAGAGAAACAATAGGATAAAGGGGACTATTTTGGGAGGGATGGGACTTGTTATTGAGTTTTAAACTTGATTTATTTACATAATCTCTTATTTCTGGATTTCCTTCCTTTTCCATTTTTCTTTTTTCTGTTACTGTTTTGGCACGAGGATTGTTTTATAATAAGTGAAACCCTGTTATATCTTATCTATCTCTTCTGTGTTTCTTTTCCTCTATGTAAATTTTGTGAATTGGGGATTTTTTTTTTTTTTTTTTGAGATAGAGTCCCCACTTGGCAGAGTGCCTTGGCGTCACAGCTCACAGCAACTTCAAACTCTTAGGCTTAAGCAATTCTCTTGCCTCAGCCTCCTAAATAGCTGGGACTACAGGTGCCTGCCACAACGCCCAGCTACTTTTTGTTGCAGTTGTCATTGTTGTTTTAGCTGGCCCTGGCTGGGTTTGAACCTGCCAACTTCAGTGTATGTGGCTTGGTACTGTAACCACTGTGCTACAGGTACCAAGCTGAATTGGGGATTTTTTTGGTGACTTATAAAAAGCGTTTTGTAAAAGAGTTTTTATTTGCTAAAGAGTTCATTGTAAATAGATATAGAGTACAAAATAGCCTAATTTTGATTTAGCTTTTCCAACATTTTTTATTAGCATTAGCAAGTTACTGTAGGTAGTTCTCATACTTTGTTAGCTTGCTATGTGGGAAGGAAATTAATAGAGAATATTTTGGCTTGTAATACGTTGCAAATCTTGAGTTGGTTCCCATGTGCTTTTGTTTTGTTTTGAGTTTTTATTTTGCTAGTTGTTGTTTTCATTTTCTTTCTCCTGTGACATTGTGTTTGGAACATTAATTTCAGGAAATTGAGAGGTAATTGTATTAGCCTCCTCTTTCATTCTATTTTATTGTTCTTTAAACTACTCTGTGGGAAAAATTGAACACTTTTCTGTTTATCTCAGGCGTGTGTGTTTTTATTTCGATATTCTATAAAATGTATTTAACTAGATTTGATGACTGTTATTCCTATAGGCAGACAACAGATAATCATCTAGTGTTTTCTTACGTTGAAGGCCACATGGCGTACAAGAGGCATATATCAAATCTAGGGTGCTTGGTGTTTAAATCCTAACTATGCTTCTTAATAGTTAAGTTATTTATACTCTCTGTGCCTAAATTTCCTCATTTATAAAATTGAGATAGTTATGGTACTTATTTCATACATAGTGTTGCTATGAGGTTTATAAGAATTAATTCCTGTAAAGTACTTAGAAGAGTGTCTAGTATGTAGGAAGTGTTTAATTTGTGTTAGCTATTATTGTCTTTTTCCAGTTTAGTGAAAAGCCACACAGGTAGTTAAGTGTTATATATGGAATCTGGAATCAGGAGTGGCATTTGCATGTTTTATAATAATTTCAGTCAAAGCAGTATTGTTAGTTAGGCCTATCAATAGGTTATATAGTCTTCTCCAAGGTAAAAATTTCCGATCTATGAAATGACTACAAAAAGCAAAAACGATTAATTTTATTAATAATAAAACACATTTGAATACATATTTTTAATTCAGTACTCTGCCAGGTTTGGGGAATCCTGAGGCAGACAACAATTTATTCTAAAGAAGCTAGACTAGTCCTTGAAGAAAGACAAGAAGACATCTGAGACATTGTTAATTCCATGAGAGAGAAATGTGGAATATTCAAGGGAATAGAGGGGAGAGGCATCTATACTTCTTTTTGGGGAGGGCAGAGCAAAAGAGGAATAGTCTTGGAAAATTCCATAGATTAGATGTTATTAAAAGTTAAATAACATCAGAGTTTAAAGTGCCATCTCTATGTTGTTCCTATTTTAAATTCCTGGGCTTAAGCAATTCTTCTGCCTCAGCCTCCCAAATTCTTGGGCTATAGGAACATGTGACCATGCTGATTTTATTATTTCTTGTATAGCGGGGTCTCACTCTCGCTGAGGCTGGTCTTAGTGGTCTCGGGTGATCCTCTCACCTAGACTTCCCAAAGTGTAGGATTACAGGTTGAGCTACTGTGCCTGGCTCAGTTTTTAAAATTAAAACTAAAATCTGTAAAGATTAAAGTTTTGAGAACAAAGATACAGATAGATGATTACATATTTGAAAGATTTTAATAGGATAGAATTTTAGGAGTAGTTCTTTGGCTTTGAAGGAAATGTGACACTATGAATATTTGCTAAACATGACTTAACATATGTGAATAGTAAATACTAAAAACTGTTTTTGTTTATTTTTCAGAGAATGCAGAATCTATTGATCTTAAACAGTTTTTTGACCAACATTTTTCACATATATACTATGTTTTCTTTGAAAATTTTGTGACTATTGAAGCTAGTCTTAAACAGAAAGGTAAGATGTTAACATCTATCCTGGCTTATGCTGATGTTTCCAATAATTGTCATAAACATTAACTTAAAAAAAGGTTCTGGGACATTTGGATTTTAGTGTTGTTTTATTTCTGTATGTCAGGCAGCTTTTTGATACTCCTGACACTGTTATCATAGGACTAATGACATATATTTGGGAGACAACTAATGAATTCTCATTATAATCCTTACTACTTTGTGAAGGCTTTGAAGATTTGATTTTTCTCTGGTCAAGTTTATCTGTTTCCTCATCCTCCTCTGTTCTGCCTAGAAGCATGTGTTAAATTTTATCAGTCATTTCATGTTTTCATTTTCAGAGCTCATTTAAAATTCTTTACCCTACATCATGATTTGTTTTTAGACATAAATATGTAGCACCTAAATTTAATTACAGTACTCAGAAGAATAGAGATGCCGTGATACTGTGTACATAATGAATTGAATCTGCATTAAACATTTTACTAAAGAATCATTGAAAAAATGTACTTGAAATATTGTAAGCTTATTAAATGATTGCTAACAAGGAGGACAGAATGACATGTTTTAAATACTTTCCTGTAAAAATATTTTAGGTCACAAGTCTCAAAGGGAAGAATTGGATGCTATACTTTTTATATTTGAGGTAAGTTCCTCTGAATCTAAGTTTTTTCTTTCTTTTAAAAATAATTCTTGGAGCATACAAGGAATATATGGAAATTATTAAACATACAATGAAAAACTGTGAATCTATAATTCTTTCCAAAAACTAAATCTAAGGGGTTTTTTTTGTTTGTTTGTTTTTTGTTTTTTTTTTTTTTGAGACTGTCTTACTTTGTCGCCCTGGGTAGAGTGCCCTGGCATCATAGCTTATAGCAACCTCAAATCTTGGGCTCAAGCGAACTTCTTTCCTCAGCCTTCCAAATAGCTGGGACTACAGGCAGGAACCACCATGCCTAGCTAGTTTTTCTATTTTTTAGTAGAGAGAGGGTCTCACTCTTATTCAGGCTGGTCTTGAATTCCTGATCTCAGGCAATCTACCCGCCTCAGCCTCCCAGAATGCTAGGATTATAGGAGTGAGCCCCTGCACCCAGCCTAAATCTAAATTTCTAACCTAAAAATATGCCACACTGGATTTTTTTAGAGACAGAGTCTTACTTTGTTGCCCTCGGTAGAATGCCGTGGCATCACAGCTCACAGCAATGTCCAGCTCTTAGGCTTAGGTGATTGTCTTGCCTCAGCCCCTCGAGTAGCTGGGACTACAGGCACCTGTCAAAACGCCCGGCTATTTTTTTTGTTGTTGCAGTTTGGGCCAGGGTCGGGTTTGAACCCGCCACCCTTGGTATATGGAGCCGGCTGAGCCACAGGTGCTGCCCGTGGATTTTATATTTTTTAATAGAATTATCTTTTTATGCATTTAATGCCACAAAATCAATGTGATGGTCATTGTGTTTGCAAACAACAAAAATTTTAATTTGAAAGACACAAATGGAGAATTTCTTTGTTTTTGTTTTGACTCCAAAACATCTTTCCTGAGAGGGTATATTCATATAACTCCTATAAGCCTAGGGGATTTATCATTTCTGGCTTAACTGGTTTTTATTTCAAACTTGTATAAAATAGGCTTACTTTTATTTTGGAGACAGAGTCTCACTGTGTCGCCCCCGTAGAGTACTGTGGCATCACAGCTCCCAGAAACCTCAAACTCTTGGGCTTAAGCCAGTCTCTTGCCTTAGCCTCCCAAATAGTTGGGACTACAGGTGCCTGCCACAATACCTGGCTATTTTTTTGTTGTAGTTGTCATTGTTGTTTAGCTGGCCCTGGCTGGTTTTGAACCCACTAGCCTCAGTGCACATGACTGGTGCCCTGACAGTGCTATGGGCACTGAGTCTAGGCTTACATGTTTTAAAAATAATTTTGCATTAGTTTGGATTGGGGTGGGGCAAGTCTTTAGTAATGTTAAACCTTTCATGGTTCATAAGTGGATGAGCAAAATGAGATGTTCTACTAAAATTTGTTTTTTCTTTTTAGCATACTCATAAAAATTAAGGCCCTTGTTCTTTATTCTCTCTTTCAAAGTAAACAATCATAGGGGTATTCTGATCTTTACTGAGAATTTAGAGACCTGTAGAAAAGTGTAGAGATTGTTATTTTAAATAAATCATTTTCTTTTTTTGAGACAGAGCCTCAAGCTGTCCCCTTGGTTAGAGTGCTGTGGCATCACAGCTCACAGCAACCTCCAACTCCTGGGCTCAAGCAAGTCTCCTGCCTCAGCCTCCCAAGTAGCTGGGACCACAGGCACCCGCCACAACGCCTGGCCATCTTTTGGTTGCAGCCGTCATTGTTGTTTGGTGGCCTGCGCTGGATTCGAATCCACCACCTTAGGTATATGTGGCTGGCACCTTAGCCACTTGAGCCACAGGCACTGAGCCAAGAAATCATTTTCTAAAGCTTGACCTCTTCTGTCAGTTGATCATTAAAGATAATCTGTTCTTTTGTATTTTTTTTTTTTTTTTTTGCTTGTACGAAAAGTCTTTATTGGTGAGGGAGGGAGGCTGCAGAGCAGCACTAAGGAGAGAAAAGAGAAGAGAAAGGAGGGAGAGAGAGAGATGTTCTTTTGTATTTTGAGTATTTGACACAAATTCAGGAGAATTTGAACAACCTGTTGATAACCTCGTTTAGCTGTTGATTTAGTCATAGATTAAAAAAGAAATGTTTTGGGTGGGGCAGCTCCTGTGGCTCAGTGTGTAGGGTGCTCGCCCCACGTACTGAGGGTGGCGGGTTCGAATCTGGCCCCCGCCAAACTGCAACTGAAAAACAGCTGAGCGTTGTGGCAGGTATCTGTAGTCCCAGCTCCTCAGGAGGCTGAGGCAAGTGAATCACTTACGTCTAGGAGCTGGAGATTGCTATGATCTGTGACACCACAACACTCTACTGAGGACGATAAAGTGAGACTCTGTCTCTTAAAAAAAAAGAAAGAAAGAAAGAAATACTTTTTGGGCAGCGCCTGTGGCTCAAGGAGTAGGGCACTGGCCCCATATACCAGGGGTGGTGGGTTCAAGCCTGGCCCGGCCAAAACTACAAAGGAAAAAAAAAAAAGAAGGAAATATTTTTGGAGACAGGGTTTTGCTCTGTTGTTCAGACTAGGTTTCAGTTACATTACCATACCTCCCTGCAACCTCAGACTCCTGGGCTCAAGCAGTCCTCCTGCCTCAGCCTCCCAAGTAGCTGCAACTACAGGTGTGCACCACTACACCTGGCTAATTTTTAGATTTTTTGTAGAGACAGAGTTTTGCTGTTGCCCAGGCTGGTCTCCAACTCCTAGCTTCAAGTAATCCTCCATCTTAGCCTCCCAAAGTGCTAGGGGTACAGGCATGAGTCACTGTGCCTAGCCAGAAATTTGTTGTCTTGTTTTTCAGTTGCAGACAACAGTAATTAATGTTATCTGTTCTGCATTTCATGAGTCATGACCCCTGATATTTATTTATACTTAACCCCCCCCCCCCAAGTGTTTGCATCAACTATTTACAAGGGAAATAGTGAAACAGATGTTTTGAGAAAGAATGAAAATATCTACTGCAAGATAGTGGGATTCCTGGAAAGTATTCCTTTAAAAGTTCATGCTTGCCTTATATTCAGGAAACTAAGATGTTTGATTACTTATTAGAAGCTCTTTCAGGGTATTTCCTGTATTAAAAAATAATATCTCAGATGGTGCCTGTGGCTCAAAGGAGTAGGGCGCCAGCCCCATATGCTGGAGGTGGCAGGTTCAAACCCAGCTCTAGCCAAAAACTGCAAAAAAAAAAACAAAAAAAAACAAAAAAAAATCCTAGCACTCTGGGAGGCCAAGGTAGGTAATTGCCTGAGCTCAGAAGTTCTAGACCAGCAGGAGCAAAAGCAAGACCCCTGTCTCTGCAAAAAATAGAAAAACTGGCTGGGTGTTGTGGCAAGTGCTTATGGTTCCAGCTACTCAAGAGGTTGAGGCAAGGGGATCTCTTGAGTCCAAGAGCTTGAGGTTATTGTGAGCTGTTGATGCCACAGCACTCAGTATTCTACTCAGGGCACAAAGTCAGACTATGTCTCATTAAAAAAACTAAATAAATAAAATAAATGACATCAATTATATGTAATATATACTGATCGTTTGTTACTGTTAAAATAGAAATATGTTTGTCTTTAAGGGATCACTAAATTTTACTAGAGAAAAGATGTTACCTACAACATTTTCAGCTTTTGAAAAAATTTAATTAACATTTGTGCTGATATTTTTCTCCCAATAATAGGAAAATAGTATGTGACCTCTACTTTTAGAGATCAATGAAGGAAAAATACTCAAGAAATAATAAGGTGATATCCTCTTTCTGGAGTAAAAAGAATTGTTCTACAGTGTTAATATGGAACAGAAATTATGTTCTTTTTTTTCTATGTAGTTAAGGGCACATGTAATTTCTTCCATCTCTTATTAACCACAAAAAACATAAAGGCTAAATCTAAAATATAATTTGATAGTTATAATTTGGGAGTGCTTTTTTGGAGTGGGAAGAGTCATGCTCTGTTACCCTGGGTAGAGTACATAGTGACATCATAATTCACTGCAACTTCAAACTCAAGTGATCCTCCTCCCTCAGCCTTCTAAGTAGCTGGGACTACAGGAAAGCACCAGCATGCTTAACTAATTTTTAGATGGAGTTTCGCTCTTATTCAGGCTGGTCTCAATCTCTTGACCTCAAGTGATCCTTCCACCTTGGCCTCCCAGAGTGCTAGGTTTATAGCCATGAGCCATCACTCCCAGCCAGGAATGCTTTTGAATTATTTACAGACTTGTCTTTTCAACTTTGTATAATTTTATCTCTTTTCCATGTCAAAATGAATATAATTATATAACCATTGACTAACTGTGGAGACATGGGGGGCAAAGGTAAAAAAATTTCCATTTCTAATGTGGGACCTGCTTTTATCATTGTAGAACTTCATAATTCTTTCTCATTCTTTTATATGGGGTACACTAAAGTAAGGGAAGATAGAGAAGTATAAACCATGCATATTATCCTTTGATCAGAGTAATATTAAAGCAAAAGTTTTTTGCACATGGGCATATTAAGGTTGTAATCAGTTCTTCTGCTTCGTAGCTTTCTAAGCTAAGCACAATACTAACACATTTCCTCATTTATTGAGTAATCTTCCTTTTGGTATAATTGTAAATATTAAAGAGATACCTGTATATAAAGTGTCTAGTTCAGTGATTGGCCCTTATGAACATTCAGTTAATGGTATTGCTAATAATAATGATAATAAGAGCAGCACTAACAACAAATACAAATGTTATTCACCAGATATTTAAATGAGTATTGAGAGCATAGTGCTGCAGTAAGGTAGTTATTGATCTAGAGTAATCCACACAGGTGAGATAGAAAAGGATATAAAAGGCAAATATATATATATATATAATATATAGTTTATTCCCAATTATTGGAAACCTATGTATGTTAGCTTAATTATAGGGCTCCTAAATTTTTATATTTTTCTGTTATAGCTGTGCCCATCATAGCATCTGTGTACCTCTGGATTCACATGAGTTAACTCAGCGTAAATACTTGATGGGAAATACTTTTTACGAAATCAAAACGTTTTCTTTAGGTTTATCAAAACCAGAGAAAGAACCACTGGGAGAAAGAAAAAATGGCACAAACATCAATATGTGAAAGAATTGAAAGTCATTAGTGATATCCATGATATAGAACTTCTAGGAATTGCCATGTGTGGTGGCTTGCTCCTTCTGTCCCATCTACTTAGTAGGTTGAGGCAGTATAGCAATATAGCAAGACCCAGTCTCTAAAGAGAGGGAAAAAAAAAATTCTAGGAATAGTAAATAAGCATTTTGAAATATTAGAGTTAGTATTTAATCATTAGGAAGAAATATGTTTCTTTCTAGTATAAAAGGTAAGTTTTGTTGATTTCCTGTTCCAAGTGTTTGTTAGTAAGTTTGTCTCTTAGGATTTTCAGATATTGATCAACATGCCAGTTTTGACGTAATGCTAGTACTGTCAGATAAGTAATATCTTTTATATAGACACTCTGAGGGACTTAGTAAGCCTTTTAATTTTTCACATTTTATGGGATACGAGTTCATTACTGGATTTTCAGTTTTTTCTCTGTTTATGTTGATTTTTAGAAAATTTTACAACTTCTTCCAGAAAGAATTCATCAGCGATGGCAGTTTCATAGTATTGGTAAGTAATTCAAATCAAATGATAATATATGAAAATTTCTTTAATTGGTTGGTTGTTATTTAAAATGATTTCATTGTATATACTTTAGTAAAAACTGAATAAAGAATATGAGTCAGATAGACTAAAAAAAGTAAGAAAATTGTAGATGAAGGATTTCTATTCAGAATTGCATAGTGAAGTTGTTTCATCCTCTGCTTCCTTTACTCTTAATACATTAGCAGTGATGATGAAATTATAAAACAAAAGAACAAGGAAGTTCAGTATCAAGAGAAGTATCTTTGTGAATCAGAAATGGAAGAGAAATACAAAGTGCCAATAGAACAGCAAACTGTGGGCTCCAGATTTGGAATCAAGCAGTGTAAAGTGGCAGTTTGCTTCACATAGAAGAGGCAAGGAATGGGACTAGAGTCAAGCTCATTCCATGAAGGGGCAAAATAGGACTTCCAGGCTCATAAAATGTAGTTACAGAAAACAAAACAATAAACAAAACCCTGCTGCAGTTTACTATCAGAGACAGGAAGTCATAGATTTTTTGTTAACACAATGTAAGCCAAAATGCTTGCTGGCTTGGAGCCTGCCTCTGCGATGATCACAGTATCACCACAGGGCACTTAGGCTCTCGTTATAAGGTGTATCCCCTCACCCCCCCATCAAAAAGAGAGTCTGCACATAGGCAGTTGTTGGCTTTGGTTCAGTGTTTGAATGATGTTTGAATGATGATTGCTAGCTATTCTCTTTTGCCTTCTCTCCTGTGGAATATACAACCACTAAGATCTACATTGTTGAAGTAGAATGTTATATAGACCTTATATTCATTTGTAAAATTGTATTTGTTTTTCTTAAGAGTTTGATAGTTTTAGGCTCTACATTTCTTAATCATTTCTAGCAAATAAAATCTTCTCTGAGGCTTTGAAACTGTAGGTCGTTCTAATTAGCAGTTCCAGTAAGAGAAAGAGTTCTAGACAAGTAGGAGAAGACATCCATGCAGCAGCTAAAAAAGACAAAACCCTAAATTGTAAAGCCTTTTAGAATAAATGTTTTAGGTGAGTTTGAGACTAAAAATGATGTATTCCTATAAAGAACTCTTACAACATAAGAGTTTGCCTTTTAAAATAGGCAAAAAGATTTGAGTAGACATTATGTCAGAAAATTAGTAAGCACATCATAATGCTACTGCTCAAGAGAATAGTGAAATACCTTTTTGTATTTCAAGAAACTTTATTGGCAATATCTGAACTTCACAGATTTATTGTATCTCCTGAGGAATGTGGCCATTAACCTCCAAAGGACCTTTAGGCTGCCTAGTTATGATTAACAATATTCTGAAAAATTTCTGTAACTTGAGAAAATACATAAATGCACAAGAAATCATTTTTCATTTGTCTCTCAGAAGAATTCCTACAACTCTCTTTCTCTCTTTTTTTTCTTTTAAGACAGAGTTTTAACTCTGTTGCCCTAGGTAGAGTGCTGAAGCGTTACAGCTCACAACAACCTCAAACTCTTGGGTTTAAATGATCCTCTTGCTTTAGCCACCCAAGTTATCTAAAAAAACTATTTTTTTTAACTTCTTATTTACTTTTTTAGAGACAGAGTCTCACTTTGTTGCCTGTGGTAGAGTACTGTGGCATCACAGCTCACAGCAACCTCCAGCTCTTGGGCTTAGGCGATTCTCTTGCCTCAGCCTCTCGAGTAGCTGGGAACACAGGCGCCCGCCACAACATCCAGCTTTTTTTTTGTTTCAGTTTGGTTGGGGCCAGGTTCAAACCCACCACCCTCAGTATATGGGGCCAGTGCCCTACTCATTGAGCCACAGGTGCCGCCCAAAAAACTAGTTATTTAGTAGAGACTGGGTCTCTTGCTCAGGCTGGTCTTGAACTCCTGAGCTCAAATAATCCTCCTGCCTTGACCTCCCAGAGTGCTAGGATTACAGACGTGAGCTACTGCTCCCAGCCAGCCCTTTCTTTTTTATATTGTTCATAAAAGAAAATAAATGACTCTAGTTAGTTTTTTAAAAGTAGCTTTATTAAAGTATATTTTATATAGATAAAATTTACCCATTTAAATAAACAATGATTTTTAGTACAGGTTGAGTATCCCTATCCTAAATACAAATGCCAGAAGTATTTCAGGTTTCTATTTATTTTGGAATTTAGAATGTTGGCATAATACATGAGTATTTTAGGGATGGCACCTAAGTCTAAACACAGTTCTTTTGTGTTTCATATACATCTTATACACATAGCCTGAAGGTAATTTTATATAAATTTTTAATAATTTTGGGCATGAAACAAAGTTTGTGTACATTGAACCATCGGAAAGCAAAGAGGTCATTGTTTTAGCCACTCTTATGGACAGTCTGTGGTTGTTTGGCATCACAAAACAGAATCACTTGCATTACATTAAAAAAACCACAGTGCGAATAGGTCTTGGCCCCATGCTGTTGGCATGTCTGGCATACATATGAGCCATTTTATTACCCTTTGTGGGCATGCTTGCAAAGGGGAATCTGGGCATGCCCTGGAAAGATACATTGCAGTTGACAGGGGCTGGGAGGGTCCCCAGAGGGATGCTGAATAAACTGTTGTGTGCCTGCGTTTTGACTGTGACCCATTGCAGGGGTAATTTTCTACTTGTGGTGACATGTTAGCTCAAAAGTTTTAATTTTGGATTTTCAGATTGGGGGTGCAGTGTCACTGCAATTTAGTTTTAGACCATTTTTATCACTCTGAAATATTCCTTTGAGCCCATTTGTAGTCAGTTACCTTTCTCACAAGCAGTCTGCTTTCTGTCCTAACTAAATGTTTCTTTTTTGGACATTTTATAAAAATGAAACAATCTAATTGGTAGTAATTCACATCTGGCTTTTTTTACTTGGCATTTTTTTGGTTTTATTTGTGTTTGTATGTAGCACATATCAGTATTCCTTTTTATTACTACATGATATTCTACTGTATGGATATACATGGAACTATGTGTAGATTTTCAAACCAAATTATGGGTATTTAGATGTCATTGTTATTTTCAGTATTTTTTTGTTGGTTTTAAACATTTGATAATTTAAAAGACAAATAATATTAAATACTTTTGAGATTTTTAAAAGAAAATTGGTATAATGGAAACTTTTTAAGGAAATATTAGAGTTGTCGATATTCAGGTGGTTAATAGAAATTTTATGCAGTGGATTTCATTTGTATTAGTGATAGTATTTAATTATACATATTTGTAGTCTAAGCAAGTTGTGTATTAAGTGCAATTTAGGGCCTATGTTTTGTTATCAAGTAATGTTTAGTTATAATGAACTGTGTGTTGAAAAGGTGATTTCTTTTTTTTTTTTTATATACTCCTCTGGTTCTAAGTATGGCCAGAAGGATATCAGGGTCATCAAGAATAATTTGGAAGTTATCAAGGATTTGTTTACATTGGTTTCAAGTCTAACTGAGAACTCTGATATTTAGAAATAGATGTGAATGAAATATTTAAAGTCATGTTTTCTTTTTAGGATTGATTTTAAAGAAATTGCTCCACACAGGAAACTCTTTAAAGGTATTATATTTAATTATCTGTGACTTTAAAAAAACCTTAGTAAAACATACATGCCACCTGTCTCACTTTTCCTACCTCATCATTTCTTTCCTCACCTTTTCTTAAAGATTGTTGAATTTTCTTCAGTTTACTTAATTGAAGTGAATTCATTTAAAATGTAGCAACAATGGGCTCAGTGGCTAGGGAACCAGCCGCATACACTGGAGCTGGCAGGTTCAAATCCAGCCCGGGCCTGCCAAACAATAATGACAACTACAACCAAAAAATAGCTGGGTGTTGTGGTGGGCACCTATAGTCCCAGCTACTTGGGAGGCTGAGGCAAGAGAACTTGGGCTTCTAAACTGCAAAATGAAAAGTACACTTAAGCCCAAGAGTTTGAGGTTGCTGTGAGTTGTGATGCCATGGCACTCTACTAAGGGTGACAAAGTGAGACTCTGTCTCAAAAAAAAAAAAAAGTAGCAACAATGTGCTTGAAAGTACAAGGTTGACTATGACTTTGAAAAACTGTTGGATTTTGCTACTACACTGATTCATTCACCAGCAGTCTTTCTTCTTTATGCTCCCCAGATGAAGAACACTAGTCATTCAACCAGTTAAAGTAGAACCTCTGTAAGTCGACCACCTAAGGGATTGTAAACTAACTGGGGAACATAAAGAGGTGGTCAGCATAAGAAACTAAGCCTTAGTATATGTGATGTATGTCCTGTCTATGAAAATTAGGTCAGTTTAAGGAAGTAGTTAATGTAAAGGGGTGGTCAACTATGGGGCTTCTACTTTTTCCTTTTACCATAGCCATTTTTAGATGTAGAGGAAAGTAGGGAATATATATTTTAAAAATATTGGTTTTATTTCTTTTTCACTGATAGTGCTGTGATAAGAGAAGCTGCCCACTCCAGAACATCTTGCTGTAGGTTAGGTAAAATCACATATTAGGTAATTTTGACGTCAAGGCCATCCTTTATCTTTCTCCTGTTATCAGGCTAAAATCCATGAAAGTGGCAGCAGTTAAATAGCTTTGACAGTAGTTAAATAGCTACTGGTGACTATTACCAAAGCTCCAGTGTACTCTTCATTTTGCAGTTTAGAAGCAAGTAAAAAGCAAATGAGATCGTTTCATTTACAATTTTCTTTTGTAAATAATTTTAATAACTTTACTTTTGTGCTAGGATCAAAACTTTTTCCAAACTGATTACAGCCACCAATAGTCCTTGTCCTTCCTTTTTGCTTCTTGGATTAGATTGGTGGTAAAATCAGAAGGAAATGGCTTTCTGATTTTTCACAAGTGGAAAGTATACAATAAAAACTACCTGACATCTTTAAAGAGACCAAGTTCATTCTTGTTACAAATCCATGAATTTAAATTTCCAAACAATGAGAGTTTAGTAGATATCATGGGTATAATAATATCTATTTCTCTCTTCTTGAGTCTCAAGGTATCATTCTGTAATCATTGCCTGGAACTTTTGTTTTTAAAAGAAAGAAAGTATTTCTGCTGTCAAGGTAAATACTATCAGTTTTTCCTTTCATTTTTATTTTAGATTAGGCGGGAAGGTGTTCGTCTTTTCTTATTATGGTTGCAAGCTCTTCAGAATAACTGTAGCAAAGAACAACTCTGGATGTTTTCATGCTTAATCCCTGGATTTGCAGCACCACAATCTGAACACGGACCTCGGACTTTAGATAATCTCATTAATCCACCACTCAACCTTCAGGAAAGTAAGATTTATGGGATATTATCGATTAGTACTTTTAAGTTTTATATGAATCTGCCAATACGTTTTTTAAAAGATCTGTACACTTATTAACTGGGTTATCCAAGGCAGTGTTTTAAAATGTAGGTTTTATTATTATTTAGATAAGGTGATGCCACAGATCAAGGGAGCTGTTGAGAAGATAGTTTGTTACTCACAGTTCCTGAGAGGAAGGGGCATGCTGTGCACCTGAGTGAGTTAGAAGGCAGAGGGAACAGGGGAAACATAAGCAAAAGCCTTTGTTATGGTTCACATGGAAAGAAACAGGCAAGGCAGGGTAAGCAAGTTTAAGATTAGCTAGTTTGAATAATTTTACCAGGCTCTGAGGAATAAAGGGTATCCCTAGTTGTCTAGTACGTGGCTCTGGGTTAATTAGGACAAGGGAATAGTGGCCTTAAATGTGAGTGTCGGGAAATCGCTAGGGGTTTGGGCTCTGGACTGGTGGTTTGAATATGAAAGGCATGTTCACAGGCTAATCATTTACTGTCTGTAGAAATTGGCGAGGCCTGAGAGGGACATTCTCTCCAGAGCCAGCAAGGCCCCAGATGTCTAAGGATGGGAATGGTTAATACAGATCATTTAACATTTGTCTTTAATTCTTATTCCTTGTGTATCCTGGAGTTAATATGGATATAAAGTACAAATAGTGGTTTATTTTGTGCAGTAGGTGACTGTAAAGATATTACATATAAATTGAATTTTTATAAAGCACCAGTAATATTAAAATTCACTTATAGTTTCAGAAATGTTCAATTTCTGCTTTCATTAGTAGTAATCTTTCTGCTTTTTACCCTAATTTTTCTAATATTACAATTTTTTTAGTTCTTCAGTTCTTTTTCCTCCTGTATTAGTACTGCTTAAAGTGATTTTGCTTTTTGTTATACATATACATATATGTTCTTTATTCCTTCTTGGGCAAATATTGTCAAATATAGTACTGTAGGATGCATAGAGTAGACACCTATTTTAAATTGCACACGAACTTTATGGACACCCTGTATAATAGTTGACCAGGGCTGCCATAACAAAATACCACAGACTGGGGGGCTTAAACAACAGAAATTTATTTTATCATTGTTCTAGAGGCAGGAAGTCCAAGATCAAGATGGTTTCTGGTGAGGCTGTCTTCTCAGTCTGCAGACCACACTTTTTCTTTTTTTTTTTTTTTTTTTTTGAGACAGAGCCTCAAGCTATCCGCCCTGGGTAGAGTGCTCTGGCATCACAGCTCACAGCAAACTCTAACTCCTGGGCTCAAGCGAGTCTCCTGCTTTAGCCTCCCAAGTAGCTGGGACCACAAGGCGCCCACCACAACGCCTGGCTATTTTTTGGTTGCGGTCAGCATTGTTGTTTGGCAGCTGGGGCTGGATTCAAACCTGCCATCTTAGGTGTATGTGGCTGGTGCCTTAGCCACTTGAGCCACAGACGCCAAGTCCAGACCACACTTTTTCACAGCATCTGCAAATGGCATTTTCCCTGTGCAAGTGTGGGCATGCACACACACAAAGAAAGTGAATTAGGGCTTTGCCCTTATGACCTTATGTAACTTTACCTTCATAAAGGTCCTGGCTCTGAATTCAGTAACATTGGGGTTGGGTTTCAACATAATGAATTTGAGGGATAAACAGTACAGCCCATAATAAGTACTCCATCTTATTTGTAGTTTGTATTTCTATACATTTAGGTTTTATGCTAAAGCATGCTACATTGGTAGCAGGAAATTTTAGAGACAGTATAGACTGGTTCTATAGATGAACCAGTTTAAATAGGCTACTTAATGTCTGCTTTTGTTAACATTGTATGCTATTTTTATGTATTCAACAGATATTTTATAAGTACTTTTTTTCTTTTCTTTCTTTCTTTTTTTTGAGACAGAGTCTCAAGCTGTCTCCCTGGGTAGAGTGCTGTGGCATCACATCTCACAGCAACCTCCAACTCCTGGGCGTAAGCGATTCTCTTGCCACAGCCTCCCAAGTAGCTGGGGGGTGCCTGCCACAACACCCAGCTATTTTCTGTTGCAGTTGTCATTGTTGGTTAGCTGGCCCAGGCAGGGTTTGCACCCACCAACTTCAGTATACGTGGCTGGCACTGCAGCCACTATGCTATGGGTGCCAAACCTTTTTTTTTTAAAGAGACAGGATCTATCTTACAAGGGTACATGTGAAACTTACTAAATGTAGACTATAAATGTCTTAACACATTAACTAAACAAATGCCATGAAGGCTGTGTTAACTAGTTTGATGAAAATATTTCAAATTGTATATAAAACCAGCACATTGTACCCCATGACTGCATTAATGTACACAGCTATGATTTAATAAAAAAAAAAATAAAAAAATTTAAAAAAAGAGAGAGAGGATCCGTCTGTGTTGCCCAAGATAGAGTGCAGTAGCTATCCATAGGCACTTACCATCATGTTCTGTAGCCTTGAACTCCTGGGCTAACGTGATCCTTCTGCCTCAGCTTCCTGAATAGCTAGGACTATAGGCACATGCCACTGCAATCAATTGTTTCATCACTCTTTTAATAGCTGACTTAAGAAAAATTGTTAGTTTCAGATGCATTGTGACTGACTCTTTTCCCTTCCCTTTTATGAACGAGATTTCTGCTTTTTAGTCTAAGGACATGGAAAATATGGAATATTTATATGCGCCTCAGAAGAGTCCATATGGAAGAGTTCCATTGGGATTTATGAGGATTTTTATAGCTTAACAAAATGAATCATCCATAAAGGGTATTCTTCTGTGGGGAGAGAGTGGTTCAGGAAATCCAAATAATAAAGCTTGTTATTTATTTGTTTATTTTTTTTTGAGACAGAGTCTCAAGCTGTCACTCTGGGTAGAGTGCCATGGCATCATATCTCACAATATCCTCCAGCTCTTGGGCTCAAGCGATCTTCTTGCCTCAGTTTTTCTATTTTTAGTAGAGGCAGGGTCTTGCTTTTTGCTTAGGCTGGTCTCCAGTGTGTGAGCCCTAGCAATCCACCCACCTTGGCCTCCCAGAATGCTAGGATTACAGGCATGAGCCACTGTGCCTGGCCAAAGCTTTCATATACATACATACATACATACATATATATATATATATGTATTTTATTTTATTTTATTTTATTTTTCTGAGACAGAGTTTTACCCTGTTGCCCTGGATAGAGTATGGTGGCGTCATAGGTCTCAGCAATCTCAAATTCTTAGGCTCAAGCAATCCTCTTGCCTCAGCCTCCCAAGTAGCTATGACTATAGATGCCTGACTAATTTTTTTATTCTTTATTTTTATTTTTATTTATTTATTTTTTTTTGAGATGGAGCCTCAGGCTATCCCCCTGGGTAGAGTGCTATGGCATCACAGCTCACAGCAACCTCCAACTTCTGGGCTCAAGCGAGTCTCCCGCCTCCGCCTCCCAAGTAGCTAGGACCACAGGTGCCCGCCACAACGCCTGGCCATTTTTTGGTTGCAGCCATCATTGTTGTTTGGTGGGCCTGGGCTGGGGATTCGAACCCGCCACCTTAGGTGTATGTGGCTGGCGCCCTAGCCGATTGAGCCACAGGTGCTGAGCCTAATTTTTTTATTTTTAGTAGAGATGGGATCTCACTTTTGCTCAGGCAGGTCTGGAACTCTTGATCTTTAGCAGTCTACTTTGGTTGGCCTCCCAGAGTGCTAGGATTACAGGTCTGAGCCACCATGCCTGGCCTAAACAATAATTTAAAAACAGGAGTGGTAGAAATAACATACTATTTTTTTTGTTGTTGTTGTTTTTAAAACAACATCTCTCTTTGTTACCTCAGCTGGAGTGCAATGGCATCATCATAGATTTACTGCAGCCTCAAACTCCTGGGTTTAAGCGATCCTCCTGCCACTGTGCCTGGCTACTTTTTCTATTTTTAGTAGAGATTGCATCTGGCTTCTGCTCAGGCTGATCTTGAACTTCTGAGCTGAAGCAATCCCCTGTCAAGAGTGCTACAATTACAGACAGGAGTCGCCATGGCCATCTAGATACTATGTATTATTTAAGAACTGAAATTTCCCTCTGTTGTGAGTTTGCTTACTCAGCTGATATTTAGGAGAGACAGGTTTAGGGACCTGCACGTGATAAGCCAGGTACTCATTGTGCTACTTAGGAAATATTTAAGATAATTCAACTACTTGT
>CAUYQV010163300.1:0-21377 GCA_963574575.1 Galagoides demidoff | reverse complement strand
GCAACCAAAAAATGGCCGGGCATTGTGGCAGGCACCTGTGGTCCCAGCTACTTGGGAGACGGAGGCAGGAGACTCGCTTGAGCCCAGGAGTTGGAGGTTGCTATGAGCTGTGATACCATGGCACTCTACCCAGGGGGATAGTTTGAGGCTCCATCTCAAAAAAAAAAAAAAAAAGAAAAAAGAAAAGTCCCTTCTGTACCTATTTTCTTAAGTGTTCTGATCCTGAAAGGATGCTGGATATTGTGAAAACTTTTTCTGCATCTATTAAGAGAATCATATGGTCTTTGTTTTTTACTTTGTTTGTGTGGTGTATTATATTTATACATTTACATATATTGAACCAACCTTGAGACACTGCATGAAACCCACTTAGTCATGGTATATAATTCGTTTGATATGTTGCTGGATTCTGTTTGCTTGGATCTTATGGAATATTTTTGCATCTATGTTCATTAAAAATATTGACCTATAATTTTCTTTTCTTGTTGAGTCTTTTCCTGGCTTAGGGATCAGTGTGATATTTGCTTCATAGAATGTGTTGGGAAGTATTCCTTCTTTTTCTATGTTCTGGAAAAGGTTAAGTAACATAGGTACTAGTTCCTCTTTAAAGGTTTGGTAGAATTCTGATGTGAAGCTATCTGGTCCCAGACTCTTCTTTTTTGGGAGTTTTCATATAGTTGATTCTATTTCAGTACTTGATATGGGTCTGTTCAGCATTTTCAATTCTTTCTAATTAAGTGTGGGAAGTTGGCATGCTTCCAAGTATCGGTCAGTTTCTTTCAGATTTTCATATTTCTGAGAATAAAGTTTTTGTAATATTCATTAAGGATTCTTTGAATTTCTGAAGTGTCTGTTGTTATTTTGCTTTTGTCATTTCTGACTGATGATAGTAGGGACTTTAATTTTCTATTTTTGTTTGGGTTGGCCAAAGGTTTATCAATTATGTTGAATTTTTCAAAAAAAAACAAACCTTTCCCTTTTTTTCAGTTTTTGGCTGGGGCCAGGTTTGAACCTGCCACCTTCAGTATATGAGACCAGCAACCTCATTTGAGCCACAGGCACTACCCCAAAAAACAAACTTTTTGATTCATTGATCTTTTGAATAATTCTTTTGTTTTTGATTTCATTTTCTTCTGCTCTAATTTTCTTTATTTCTTTTCTTCTGATGGGTTTGGGGTTGGAATGTTCTTCCTTTTCCAGTTGCTTAAGATGTCATATTACATTATTAACTTTCTTTCTGTTCTCTAAAGGAAGGCTTGCAATGCTATAAATTTCCCTCTTAGGACTGCCTTTGCAGTATCCCACAGGTTCTGATAATTCGTGTCTTCATTATTGTTTTGTTCCAAAAATTTGGCAATTTCCTTCTTAATCGCATCTATGACCCAGCTATCATTCAACATAAGGTTATTTAGTTTCCATGCCTTTGTATGAGTATGCAGATCCCTATTATTGGTGAGTTCAACTTTTATAGCGTGATAATCCAAGAAAATGCAAGGAATAATTTCTATACTTTTAAATTTGCTGAGGTTAGACTTGTGACCTAAGATGTGATTGATTTTGGAGGATGTTCTATGGGCTGATGAGAAGAATGTGTATTCAGTTAGGGTGAACTGTTTTGTAGATGTCTGTTAAATTTAATTGTTGTATGGTGAAGTTTAAGTCCAAAATTTCTTTGCTTAGTTTCTTATTGGAGGATCTATCCAACACTGCCAAAGCGGTGTTAAAATGTCCAGCTATTATGGTGCTGGAAGATATTAAATTGCTCATGTCTGTTAGGGTCTCCCTTATAAATTGAGGAGCATTCTGGTTGGGTGCATAAATGTTAATAATTGACATCTCATCATGTTGAGTGTTTCCCTCAACAAATGTGAAATGACCATCCTTGTCTTTCCTTACTTTTGTTGGTTTAATGCCTAGTGTATCTGCAAATAAAATTGTCACCCCTGCTTTTTTCTGATTTCTGTTTTCCTGGATTACAGATGTCCATCCCTTCATCCTGAGTCTGTATTTATCCTTTAAGGTAAGATGAGAGTCTTGTATGCAGCACATATCTGGCCTGATTTTTTGTATCCAGTCAGCCAACCTGTGCCTCTTAAGAGGAAAATTTAAGCCATTCACATTAATTGGTAGTATTTTGGGTGTCAAGTTTTTCAAAAGTCTAATGGAAATTTTAAATCCTTTCACACACTGAAATTGGGTTTTGGTCAAGAATTTCAGAGTGAGTTTATTATGGTGGTAGAGCATTGTGCTGGTCATTATGGAGGATGGCTCAGAGAATATCCTGAAGAGCTGGTTTGGTTATGGCAAATTTCTTCAACATGTGTATGTCGTTAAAGTACTTAACTTCATCATATATGAAGCTCAATTTAGGTGGATACAGGATCCTGGGCTGAAAGTTGTTTTGCTTTAGGAAATTAAAGGTCGATGATCATTCTCTTCTGACTTGAAAAGTTTCAACATAGAGATCTGCAGTCATTCTAATATTCTTCCCCTTGTAAGTTATGATTTTCTTATGTCTGGCTGTTTGCAGGATTTTCACCTTCATATTAACTTTGGTGAAGTTAATTGCAATGTGTCTAGAAAATGTTTTATTTGGGTTGAGTTATGCTGGGGTTCTGAAACTGTCTGCTATCTGAATTTCAGTGTCTCTTGCCATGTGTAGGAAGTTCTCCTCAATTCTCTCTTGGAGTAGAGTATCTGTGCCTTTTGGAGCATCCTCTTCTCCTGCAGAGATTCCTATAAGGTGAATGTTTGCTCTTTTGGAGTGGTCCCACAGTTCTCTCAGGGAATAATCCATTTTTCCTCTCCACTTCTCTTCATCTTTGAGCATTTGGGAGCATTCAGAAGCTTTGTCTTCAATGTCAGAGATCCTTTCTTCTGCCTGCTCCATCCTGTTACTGAAGGAGTCTACTGTATTTTTCAGATCTTTGAGAGCTGTAAAGTTCTGGCCTCAATGTGTCAAAATCTTTGGTGATTTTTTCTTTGAATTTATTGAATTCTTGAGACAAGTTTTGAATTGCTCCTTGAATTTCTAATTCCAACTTTACCTCCATTCTGTTAATCTTATTTGCAACCCAAATTCTGAATTCAATTTCTGACATCTCAGCCATTTTTTTATGAATGGGATCTTCTATTGTGTCTTCTTTGTCATTTCTTGGGGGAGCTGATCTACTCTGATTATTCATGTTGCCAGAGTTTTTCCACTGATTCTACCCCATGATTATTTTTCACCATTTGACTAGAGAAGCTGGTAAGGTGAAATTTAATTGAGGGATCCTGGATTTGGAATAAACCAGCCCTTTACCAAAGAACTAGGACTGGTGATTGCAGCTTTTCTCTTAGAGCTTTACAAAGGTTCTATTCAGTACTTCAACCTTGAACTCTGGGTATCTGCTTGGTGTTGTTGGGGCTAGATGGCTCTGACCTGTATTCACCTAGCCTCTGTCCAATCCTAGTGATTTAGTGGCTTTGGGCTGAATCCTCAGCCATGGAGATATATGAGCAACTAAGATGCCCTGCCCTCCCCCATAAGTGACAACTAGAAGAGGAAAATCCCACACTCCCACAACAACACATCCAGGGTACAACCTTGATGGGTCCCTGGGTGATCAGCCCAGGTCAAGGGTTCCAAACCAATTGTTCCTGTCAACACAAACACTGATCAGGTGGGAGAGTTCAAAAGGTCTTCAGCATCTAGGCAGCAGGGGTCCACTGGAAGCTCAAGTGTAACTCACTCTGGTGCCCCTTGGAGTCATAAAGGCCCACCCAGCAAAATATTCTGGAGTATTGGTGCCTCCTTCCCCACCTTGTATCTCTTGTCTGTGGCCCAGTTCCCTCCAATGAGCAAATACGCCAGAGATTTGGGCCTGTCAGAGTCAGAGGTAAGTCAATGCCTCATTGGCCAAGTGACAACACTCTGCCACCAGTCAGCTGGGGGAATTGAAGTCTGATTACCATGGGTGCTCAATGGAAACTGGAGAGTGTTCAACCTGAGCTCATTTCCATCCAGAGGTTAACAAAGCAGCAAATGTTTTTCACCCTCAGAGACCGTGCCTCTGCCCCAGCTTTTCTGCTTCTCTGGTATCCCAGCAATGTGAGATCTAACTCCCTCCAGCAGTCCACAGAATTGGGGAGGTGTCTCTCCAAAATTTGACCCAGGTGGGATCACTCTATTAAAGCTCCTGCTAGATGGGAGGTGTCTCCACTCAGGTTCCCACACCTCAGTGGTTTCTGAGCCTCCATCCATCTATGGAGACCCAAGGCTCTGCCCACTGCTGAATTGCTCTTTCTCAGAGCCAAGCCAGACACCTTCCCCCCGTGCCTTCTGCACTGTTACTGCATTCACAGTTACAGTGTAGCTACACTACTTCAGACCATGCAATGCCGTCTTAACAAAAAACTGCAAATGTTCTGGTCTCTACAGGGGTTGGGCTTCTAGACCACCAGGTGAGGGGGAAGGGTGGACTGGGAGTTCAAAGTGGCAGGGAAAACATTTGTTCAACCTTCATGCCAGATAAGAGAATGCCCAGGCTCACAGCAGGGACTCTCTGGAGGAGTCCCAGCTTCCAGCAACTTGCTCCTGTGGAGTGAGAGAAAAAGACCTCAGTTCACCACTCACTAGTAGAGATCTCACATCAAGCAAGCAAGCAACTCTCTTGGGGAAGGGGACAGACACGCATCCTCTTTGGAGTGGTTCTGTACCTGAAATTTGTTTCCTTGGAGTTGCAGCTTGCCTCAGCAGAGAAGATGTGCAATTATAAATCTCTTTTCTCAGCTCAGCTCTCACCCTTCTGCTTTATTGGGTTCTTTCTGGCTGTTATCTCTCCCTCTGGATAGGAGTTTCCATTGAAAGCTGGTTACAATTGGCTATTGTCCCCTACTCCTCTTTCCTCTTGTTGAATATAATAGCTGGACTTAGGGAAAATAGCCAACCCAGGGATTTAGCAGAACACAAGTCACATTGAAACAAAATGAACAAACAAACAAACAAACAAAAATCAGACACATAAACAATCAAAAACAAAAACAAACACAAACAAAAAAAACTCAAATAGCTTGAGCTTACAATGCTCAACAACAATAACAGGGAGGGGAGGGCTTGGCACCCATAGCCCAGCAGCCAGGGCACCAACCACACACACCAGAGCTGGTAGGCTTGAACCCAGCCCAGGGCCCACCAAACAACAATGACAACCACAACCAAAAAACAGCCATGTACTATGGTAGGTGCCTGCAGCCCCAGCCACCTGGGAGGCTGAGGCAAGAGAACTACTCAGCCAAAGAGAGTTAAGGGGTTGCCTGTGAGCTACAATGCCACAGCACTCCACCAAAGGCAACATAGTAAGACTCTGTCGAAGAAAAAAAAAAGCAGAGAAAAAAATCATAATTTTAAAAAATTAATAGTAACTCCTAAAAGAAAGAAAAAAGGGGGGAAAAGCAAAAAGAATGAGCAAAGAAAGAAAAAAGGCAACAAAATTATTTATTTATATATAAATATATATATGTATAAACATACAACTATATATATGCCATAGGGATCAAATTTAGTAGGAATATATTTATATTGAAATATAGTTTCTGGACACCAGGTGGCACCATGAGTGGTACCCAGGCTTGTACCTGTCTCCTAGCTTAAATTGTTCTTGGTGTTTACCTGATTACCAGCTTGGCGCCTAGACCATACTGAACTGCTGATTCCACTGATCTCAAAAAATCTTCACAGGCAGGTTTCACAAATTCTCCCTGCAACATTCCTGTGAAGTGTGAGATATCCTGGGCCAGTTCCAAGTGTAGGACAGCTGTCTGCAGGTGAGACTCAAATCGCTGTGCCCGGCCCATGCAGAAACATGCTTGCAGTGACCACCATCTCCCAAATTCCAAAACAATGGCCTCTTTCTATCCGGGATATTTCCCAGGATCTTATCATCTCTGGTCACCTAATTCCACTCGGGAGGCCACACTTAACCAATCTTTCCACACAATACTTAGTTTCCCCATGAACTGGGAACTACAATCCTCCATGATGGGGCTAGTTGCCACTGCTGCTGCCACAGGGGAAAACCTTTCCTTTCAGTCTCCGCAGCTCTGGATTACACTCCAAGTCCAGCAAACCTCCACCTTGCTGCACACCCCAAACTGCCACTCCACACCAATATTCCACACTGGGAATGATCTAGCCCACTCACTCTCACCTGTTGTTCCAGGAGAGCTGAGCTAAATGTTCTTCCCATCTGCCATCATGCTCCACCCTCAATAATATGTTTTTAAAAAGCAATCTTCATCATCCCTGCTTTAATAGTGAGAAACCAAAGCTTAAAGGGGTGAAGCAACTTTCCCACAGCTGCTCCGCTGCTAAGCCTAGAGTGAATCAAGAATTCTTAAAGAACTAAAAGTTGACCTTGTATTTGATCCCATGGCTCTATTACCAGGTATCTACCCAGAAGAACAAAAAGCATTTTACCACAAAGACATGTGCACCAGAATGTTTATTTCAGCTCAATTCGTAATTGCCAAGTTGTAGAACAACCCAAATGCCCATCAGCCCATGACTGAGTTAACAAACTGGGGTGTATGTATACCATGGAGTACTATTCAGTCATAAGAAAAGACGAAGACATTACAACTTTTCTGTTTGCCTGAATGGAGTTGAAACATATTCTTAATAAAGTATTTCAAGAATGGAAAAAAATAATACAATATATACAATGCTAATATGAAACCACTATATAAATAATTGAATGCCCACATGAATGATAAGACACAAATCTAGTCTAGCAAGAGGGAGGGGAAAGGAGGGACAGGGGTGGGGGAAGGTAATTTGCAAGATCTCACCTAATGTGCACAACTTCAGGATGTTCAGCTCACCCCCTAAGGGCTCAACTACAACTTGAACTTGGAAATGAGAACAATTTTACATAAAAATGTATACCATAGTATTAGTTTGAAATAAAAAATAATTCATGAGTAGATTAACAAAATGTGATATGTGTATACCATGGAACACTACTCAACCATGAAAAAGGATGACTTGATGCCTTTTGCAACCATTTGGATGTAACTAGAAACCATCTTCCTAAGTATATAAAGAATGGCCAAACAAATACCTTATGCACTGTCTATCAAATTTGAACTGATCAGTGAGCACACATGTGTACAGAAAGGAAAGTAAAACTCAGTGGAAATCAAACAAGGGAAGGAAGAAGGATGGGGTGGCTGAAAATCTATCTAACTGGTACAATGAACATTATCTGGGTGGTGAGCACACCTACAGCTGTGACTCAAGCATTACAAAAGCAATCCATGTAACCAAAAACATTTGTACTCCTATAATATTTTGAAATTTTACAAAGAGAATCACCAACACTTCTGATGACAGAGAAACATGTTAGACATTGATGACTCAATGCAAAATGATTCAGAAGATTCACTTAGACTCTGGAAAAACATTTTAGTGGTACCTTAACCAATTTATTTCACTTTCATTTTTCTTTATATGATGATACAAAATGTGTATGTGTGTATATTAAAAACTTTTAAAAATAAAAATAAAACTTGTGAAGGCACAGTTCTTTTGATGGATACTGTTGTTATACCATTTTACATATCTAACAGATTGCTATGAAGAGTGAGAGACATACACCAGGTCCTCAAATTAATGTTGTTTTATTATAATGTTGATGTGTTAACGGAAAAAAAAATCACACACACCCCCAGCTGGGGACATTGTCTGGAGTTGGCATGTTCTCCAAGTGGGTTTCCTTCCACATCATAAAGCTGTGTCTGTTAGGCTCACTGGCATGTCACACGGTCCCAGTGTGAGTGAGTGAGTGAGTGAGGACAGAGAGCACACCATGCTCTGGGATGGTGTCCTGTCCAGGGCTAGTTCCTACCTTTCAACTTGAGCTGTGGGGACAAGTTCTAGCAATCCTGAACTAGAATTAGTGGATTGGAAAATGAATGAGTACAAATTATTTCAAAATAAAAATTTGTAAAGTTCATGATAATCATACAAATGCACAACAAAATAAAATAGTTGAATTGTTATTGTGATATTATTGATAGTTTGGTCTCTTTCCATTATTGTTGCTGTGGTGGTGTTTCTAAATGTCAATTTTTTTCATTGTCACTTCTCTGCTTTTTGCCATAATGAGACTTTGTGGGGCACTGTGATACATTTAGTGCTAATCAAATGAATTTGGTGCTAAAGAGCTCACTTTGTAGCTATTGATATCACTATAGTAAAACAAATTCAGCACCTGGGGGAGTTTTTGTAAGGAGCTCTTACCTATAATTTTTCCTAAATGAAAACTAATAAGTAAATGCAAAGTGTTGATGATGCTAATAGTTCAAAGACTCTCTTAGTATGACTAATAATTGCTTTTCTTTCAGAACCCTGTTTGGCCACAGACATTTAAGAGCCTGTCATACCATTACATTGGTGAAAGCTCAAGTGTACTAAGAAAACTATTGTGCTCATTCATAGGTCTCATTCATAGTCTCTTAGGTGCTCCTTTTTGCTTCATTGCCCTTGATAAGGACCTACAGAACTTCAAAACCTTTAGTTACGTTTTCCCCCTCTGTATACCAACATTATTCCAGGGACATAATCAGGTGGTCTTGTAGAGAGGTGAAAGTTGATTACTCAAGACTGTCAGCTCTGGTAATCTTCCTTTCAAAGAGTACTGAAAAACTAGCTTTGCCTCCAGCTAACTAATATAACATAATGGTAACAAATATGTATTTTATCTTTCCAGTTATACATGGATTATGTCAGTCAAGTTAGGTACTGTTCTACCCTATATGTCATGTAAAGTATCTAACATGTACAATGACGTTATCTGGGGAATGGCACACCTATACCCATGACTCAACATTACAAAAGAGAGCCAGGTAACCAAAAACATTTGTACCTCTTAATATTTTAATCTTTAAAAGAAGCTGTGATGTAAGACAAAACAATATGTTATTAAAAATATTCAAAACCACAAGGCTATATGAATCTTTTTGATAACACATTTTTGCCTTACAACCACAGGGCTGTATGTTGGCTGAGTATGGTGTCTCATGCCTAAAATACTGGCCTCTGGGAGGCCAAGGCAGGAGGATAGTTTGAGCTGAGGAGTTTGAGACCAGCCTGAGCAAGAGCAAGATCCATCTCTACTAAAAGTAGAAAAAAAATTAGCTGAGCACTGTGGCAGGTACCTGTAGTCCCAGATACTTGGGAAGCTGAGGCAGGAAATTGCTTGAACCCAGGAGTGTGAGGTTGCTATAAGCTAGGCTGATACCCTGGTACTCTAGCCTGGGCAAAAGAGTGAGACTTTGTCTCAAACAAAAGAAAAGAAATGAAAAAAACCACAAGGCTGTATGAATACAAAGAAGTAATATTTCAATCTGACTGAGAAGATTGGATATTTTGTGGCAGAATCAAAACCTGGACTTGGGATCCTAACTTGAGGGGCAAAACATGCCTTCTGTTTTTTTATTCCATTCCTTTCTGAGTGTTAATGTAACATAATCTTGGTACTTATGTTTGAGGACTTGCAACTCTGTAAGAAGACAGTTGGCATATGGAACATGGGATGGAAAAATCTAATAGCGTCAGTAAACATTGAATTATACTCTTAACATGTGGTTATTTAATACATAATGTTTGATTTTAAATCTAAAATGGCACATCATTAATTCCTATTGCTTTTTAATAATTGAGTTGATAGGGACAAGATAAAATATTATTCATTTATATAATATGCATTTAGTATCTATTGTGCAACCAGGCTCATGCTCATACATGAGTTACATGCTTATAAAGCAAAGAACAAAACGGACAACAATCTCTGCTCTAATCTAACTTATATTCTACTAGGAGAAACTAACACTAAATAATAAACATAGTAAATACATAAAGTGTATGGAATGTTACACTGAAAGACTTCAGCATTATAGAGTGTATCCATGTAACAAAACCTTTTATGTCCCCTTAATATTTTGAAATTTAAAAATCATATTTCAAAAGAATAATTAATAACTTTGGAATATATTCACCATATAATAAGTGGAAAAAAGCCAATAAAACACTATGATCTCCCAAAAAATGTATGGAAAAGTAGGACAGTATGAGAGTATTCACAGGAGGATAGGATACTTAACTAGAAAATATGGTAATGGTACATGTCTGATAGATGCATGTCTTAAGTTTGTTCCTGAAGCCCAAAAATCTTTCTGAAAGCCTATTTGTAATGTCTCTGGGACCTAGTTTGACATCCTTCCAGACAGTTTCTGAGTGCTTGAGACTAGTCTATCCCAGAAGGTAGAACTACCCTACCCATTACACTACCCTAAGTAGAGGATCAACTTTGGTCTCCTGTAGTCCAATCCTGCCTCTTGGCACTTAGGAATCATGACCCCATGGCAGGGCATATGGGATGCAGGGCCTCTCAATGACCTGTGATTACTCAGCATATACTCCATAAGGCATGCTTAGAAATCCAAAGTGTCTCTCTTCTTGAAGCTTCCCAATTGTTGCCCTATTCCTGGTGACAACATCTTCTGTTTTTCTTCTATTTTGCAGTGCCATGGACTTTCTGTGGAAGGTTTTGTTCTTCCTTCTTCAACCACTAGAGAGGTAAGATACTGTGGCTTTCACATTTATGTGACTAATAACTTGCCTGACTAAAGTACTTCAGTGATCATGTAACAGAGGCAAAGGCCTGCAAAAGAGCGAAAATGTTTTACAATCTGTCTCTTCAAAACTCCCTCAGTCTTTTTGGAAATTAAAATTGACATGCTTGTCTGAAGCCAGTAATCAGAGGAGCAATGGAGTATTCTTTGTTCTTTGTACCACAAGAGAGGGCTCAATGGAATTGTCCTGCAAAGGTCAAAAGATTATCTTCACCAGAAATCCTATATTTAAACAGAAATAGCCTGAAGTTGAAAACACCCTCTAAAAGCTTTGTATTTTGAGAACTCAAATTAATCAACAACAACAAAAAATCAAACAATTCCATCTATGACTGAGAGAGAGCTAGGAACAGAACCTTCTCCAAAGAAGACAATAAACACCTGAAAAAAATCATCCCTAACCATCATAGAAATGCAAATCAAAACCACCTTGAGATATCACCTAATCCTAGTGAGAATAACCCAAATCACAAAGTCCCAGTGCTACACATGTTAGCAAGGTGTGGGGAAAAGGGAACACTTTTATAATGTTGGTGGGATTGCAAACTAATACAGCCTCTTTGGGAAAAAGTATGGAGAATATTCAAAGAACTAAAAGTAGACCTTCCATTTGATCCTGCAGTCCCATTACTAGGCATCTACCCATAAGAAGAAAAATTCCTTATAGTAATAAGGACATTTTCACTAGATGTTTCGCAGCTCAGTTCACAATCACAAATATGTGGAATCAACACAAGCACATGAATGGATTAATAATTGTGGTCTATGTATACTATGGAATACTATTCAGCCATAAAAGATGGAGACTTTAAATCTTTTGTATTAACCTAGTTGGAGTTGGACAACACTCTCCTTAGTATAAGTATCACAAGAATGGAAAAGCAAGTATCCAATGTACTCAGTACTAACATGAAACCAGTAAATGGACAAATACATTCCCACACAAGAGAAAAGCACAATTGAAATCAATTGGGGGGATAGAGGAGGTGGGAGGAGGATTGTTATATTCTCACCTAACTGTTATAATGTAAGGGTATATGGCACACTCCTGGGGGAGAGTGCACAACTAGAACTTGGACTTTACCTAACAAACTCAAACAATGTCACCTAATTGTTTGTACCCTCATATTAATCTGAATTTTTTTAAAAGCTCTGTATTTCTGTTTATAGATAGGAAATGGTCAAATGGTCCTTTCAGTCATATTCTTCATTTGCTGGCAAATTAATAAACTTTTCTTTCCTGTTTTTCAAATTGCATGTCCTTGTTCTTTATTTGGCTACAGGGACAAGTACCAAACTTGTGGTAACAATCAAAAGTAACAGACCTATGCTTTTATAAATCAACTAAACATGAAATACATTTTAAGAAAAAAGAGAATTTTTTTAATAATTGAAAGGAATGTATCTGTAATCCCAGCTGACTTAGTTGGCTGAAGCAAGAGGATCACTTTAGCTCAGGAGTTCAAGACCAACCTGGGTAATACAGAAAGACCTTGTCTAAAAAAAAAAAAAAAAAGAACTTGGGAACATTAGAGAATAATTATAGATTCATTATATACAGCCAGCTTCTTTAAATGTTTGATCAAGTTAGGCTAGTTTATGTGAGAATTGGAGAGGGCAAAAAGGATGGAAATAAACAACTTCTCATCTTCTTCCATTTTCTCATTCCCACCTTTCTCTAGTAGGACACTTATAGACCACTAGAACATAAACCAGTAGTTGTTAGCTCTAATTATATGTTGAACTAACCTGGGATCCCATTTCCAACTTAGTGAATTACAATTTCCTGGATTGGGATCTAAGCATCTGTATTTTAAAAACAATCTATAGAATGATTCTGATACATAACCATGATTGGAAAACACTATCAAAACCCACAAACATAGATTATCATATGCTTTTATATTTTCCTTTTTGTCCAAATTACACAGAAATGATAAAGAACTAGATTTTATACAGAATCAACAAAGGAGTTAGTATTAGAAAGCTAGGAGTAGTAAGATTGAGCAGTAGAAAATTCTCAAAAACACTGCGATTGTTTCAGATGGTGGCTAGAGGAACAAGTGAAAAAAATCTAATGATATGCTTCAGGGATTCACTCTATCCTAAAGGCCTTTTCTCTAATAAAGAATACTATGTCCCTTATTTGTAATTTTTCTTCCTTTAAGCAAGATTGAAATTTCATAAAATTAATAATAGTGCATACTGGAATAGTACCTTTAAGAGTCTTCAAATTACTTTGACATTATTTCATTTGATTTTCAGTACAACTATGTGAGATAGGTTTAAAAAAAAAGTAAGGGGGTAGGGAGGATTGCCATGGCTAATTTACAGATGGGAAACAAATTTAGAGAGAATAATCGTCCAAGGTTATACAGTAACTGAGAAAGACTTGAACTCGGGTCTTTAGACTCTAAATCTATGTTGCCTCCTTAAAGGATATACTCAATACCAGTTTACAAAAACTTATTCCTCAATCCCCTTCACCCTAAAATAACTTTACATTTCTTAATGCCCATTTTTTACCTAGAAGTATATGAATGTTTTACATAATTCTAATCATCATGTACATAAAATTTTATGTTTTGCTTACATTTTTCATTTATTCACAGTCATCATTTTATTCTTTTAAATGGCTATATAAAAACTCATGGAGTTGCTATGCCATGATAGGGCATTATTTATACATCCATTCCCATGTTTAGTTTACCTCTAGTTTTATACTTGTGACTAATGCTGCTAGAAACATTTTTGCATATAGGGCTTTTTTCCCCCTTGTGAATTGCTTCCTTAGGATGAACTCTCAGAAATAGGATTATGGTTATAGGGTACTGGCACTTTTCTGACTTTTGTTGTAGATCATTGGATTTCCTTCTAAAATGATTAAACCAGTTTACTCAATTTAAAGGGGACCGAAGCCAATGCTCAAGTGTTTTTATAGCCTTTCAGAACAAGTGATTAATGTCTCCTAGATGATGGGCTCTCAGGAAATGATTTTCTTTTTCTCCATCACAGATGACTCCGGGTGAGATTAAATTCTCTGTTCATGTGGAGTCTGTCCTGAATCGTGTACCTCAACCAGAGTACCGCCAGCTTCTGGTTGAAGCCATCCTTGTTCTCACCATGCTGGCGGATATTGAAATTCATAGCATTGGAAGCATCATTGCTGTGGAAAAAATAGTACATATTGCCAATGACTTGTTCCTTCAAGAACAGGTAGGTAAATCTGTTGATTTCTCAAAGGAGAAATGTTTTAACTCTACTCTGACTGCATTCAGGGCTCTTTGGGGAGCCAAGGTCACTTTCTTGTGCCCTCTTCCTTGTATCTCTCTTCTTGGCTGCCTATGTTATGGCTATGAGGTTTGTTTGCAAAGGAAGTAGGCCACAGAATTACCTGCCTTTTTCCATGTGTTTTGTGATTTGTATTAGATGGTAAAGTTGCCTGAAACTCAGGAAATTTTATACTTTTCCCTGAAAAGCCCTGAAGCATAGCATTAGCATCATACTTCAAATTCCTAATGGCAATGCTTATTATTATAGGTCTTAATAAGAAACTATAGGATAGCATATCTTTTCTAGACTATTAAGGAAAATGGAGGATTTAGTTTTTCTTTTCCTTTGCTTTCGTTACTTACCTACAGGAAAACATCAAAGTGAAACTTTTATTTCCATGTTTTTCTTATTTTCTTATTTTATTATGGGTTAATATGAGGATATATATGATTAGGTTACATTATTTGCATTTGTAAGGTAAAGTCCAAAGTCTGAGTTGTAGTTGAATCCTTCACCTTAAAAAATATCCTTCCAAGAAATTAACCACATTCAAAAATACAAACTAGGGTGGCGCCTGTGGCTCAAAGGAGTAAGGTGCCAGTCCCATATGCCAGAGGTGGGAGGTTCAAACCCAGTCCTGGCCCAAAAAATAAAAAATAGCTGGGTGTTGTGGTGGGCACCTGTAGTCTCAGCTACTTGGGAGGCTGAGGCAAGAGAATTGCTTAAGCCCAAGGGTTTGAGGTTGCTGTGAGCTGTGACACCACAGAACTCTACTGAGGGTGACACAGGGAGACTCTGTCTCAAAAAAAGAAATAAAAAGTCAAAAATACAAACTGTCAGTTAGATGTAAACATTCCACATTATATATCAAATCAGTACATTGTACCCCATAAATACATTAATGTACACAGTTACAATTTAATAAAGAATTTTAAAAATACAAACTAGTTATTGAAAGGTTTCTGGGTCTCTTTGTCCCATGCAGTTGGGTGGCCCTATTCACTGCTCCTGCATAGCGGTTTTGGCAGACCTACCTGCTACAGCAACAGCCCAAGCTGGGTGACCTTGGCTGAGCTGTTTGTCTCCAGCACCTAGGGAGGTGCAGTGGCCTCAGTTCTAAGCACAGGTTGAAAATTACAGGCAGAAGCCACTGAAGCTGGGATGCTCTGGTGCTGGTATTTCAACTGACTTATACCAACTATCACTCTACAGTTACAATAGTAAATTGCCTCTAATAAGGTCAAATACTAGGGATGCCAAAAAAATGCATGCACGTTTTAAGCAATATTATTTCAAATTTGAACTGAATTACAGTAGCAATGTATAGTATGATATTTGCTCATAAGATGGTGTTAATCAAACAAAAGCTGGCATCACTATTCCACAGACAAGTCAAAGAAAATTACAGAGGCACTGTTGTCATTTGAGGAGCACACAACCATTTTGAAGTGGTATTTGAAATTCGAAAACATTGTGGAAGTACAACAACAATGGAGGCATGAGTATACAATAGAACCTCCAATACACCTAACAATTGTGTGCATTCATGATACGTTTGAGACTCATGGTACTGTGTTTGATGTGTACAAGGGAAGATCCAGGAAGCCTCTCACAGCAACAAGCCTGCTGTTTCTACTATGGTGTTTACACACTCACCACAAAAATCTACCAAATAATGTGCACATGAGGCAGGAGTTAGCATAACAAGCATATAGTACATTCTTAAAACTGCAAAATGGACAGTTTTCATCCTAGGATTATCACATGCATTGAATGAAGAGGACTCTGATCACAGGTGCAGTCATTGTGAGTGGTTCTAAAACATGGTACAAGTGAATGAGGAATTTGTGGGGAAAATGGTTTGGTCTGATGAAACACAGTTTAAATTGAATTGGACAATGAACTGTGTGTATTTGGCTCCAGAAAATCCACATGTGTATAAGGAAGTCAAATTTACCAGGCCTCAATGCCTGGTGTGGACTGTCACTGATTAAACCTGGTACTGATTAGACCATTCTTTTTTGAAGATACTGTTACTGGTCAAGTGTACCTCAGCATGCTACACACATCCATTTTACCTGCAATTCATACACTTTTGGGGAATGATACATTTTACTTCCAACAAGATGGTACCCCACTGCACCTCCACCAAGACATGAGAGCTCACCTTGATGAGAATTTGCAAAGCCAATGGATAGGACAAAGAGGTGTGGTTGAGTTTCCCCCACCTTCTCCTGACTTTTAATACCCCTTGACTTTAACAACTACAGTACCCAGGCCTTACATGATGTGGTGTACTATAGAAATCTAGCTACCCTGGCAGAACTTCAGGAAGAAATTGAAATGGCATGTACAATGATTCAAGTAGACACTCTTGGTCAACATTGCTCAAGAAGTAGTTTACCATAATAAGAAGTGTCTGGAAACTGATGGTAACCACTTTGAGCACCTTGAGCACTGCAGAAGTCAAACATGATTTGTATTCATCTTACATTATTGGTATATCTTGAGTATTATAATTTCAGTAGAGTTTTTTTTTTTTTTTTTAGACAGAGCCTCAAGCTATTGCCCTGGGTAGAGTGCTGTGGCATCACAGCTCACAGCAACCTCTAACTCCTGGGCTTAAGCGATTCTCTTGCCTCAGCCTCCCGAGTAGCTGGGACTACAGGCACCTGACACAACACCTGGCTATTTTTTGGTTGTAGCTGTCATTTTTTGGCAGGCCTGTGCCAGATTCAAACCTGCCAGCTCTGGTGTATGTGGCTGGCACCTTAACCGCTTGAGCTACAGGCGCCACCTTCAGTAGAGATTTTTTCTTTTTCTTTTTTTCTTTTTTTTTTTTTTTTAGAGACAGAGTCTCACTTTGTCACCCTCAGTAGAGTGCTATAGGATCACAGCTCACAGCAACAATCCAGCTCTTGGGCTTCGGCGATTCTCTTGCCTCAGCCTCCTGAGTAGCTGGGACTACAGGCACCCACCACAAGATTTTTTCTTTCTTAAAATGTGTGCACATTTTTTGGCACCTGCTGTATTCTTACTAACTTGTAGCAACCACATGTCCAATGCACTACCACAGGAGTTAAAGCATAAGACAATGCTGGTGGTGTTAGGACAGTGTAGTAGATGCTTGCTTCATGTTCATGTTCATCTTTTATTTAATTCTCACAAAGTTGATATCCTAGTGTAACAGACCAGTTGGAGGAAAAAACTGCAATAGAGCTGGTAAGAATGCAAACTCTTCATAGTATTTAGTTGCATTGAATCTAGACAAAGTTCCAAAAATTAGGCACAAAAGGAAGCATCTGTCAGTGTATTAGGTGTTTCTGGTGTATGTAACATAGTGAGGTATAAAAGGGACTTAATATGAAAGTATTAGAGATGAGGGGGAAATTTTCATATGGGAGGAAACATAGCAGTCTAGCAAGATGCATGGCGCCCATACATCCTAGAACAAGTTCATTTCTATAAATCAATCTGCACATCTAGCAATCAATATCCTCATATTAACCTGTATGTCAGTTAAAAGTAACTCATTTTCCAGAATCTCTAAATAAAGGTATTTAATATTCAAATAAAGAAAATCTTTCCAAATGTTGCCTACTTAAGAGTAGGCGCATATACGGTAAAGAACATGCACTATCGTCAGTAGGAAAAATTCTAAAATATATAGTAGTAGGTACTTCATTCTATTAGCCACTGTGAGGGGATGCAAAAGAAAATTGTCCAGCATTTTCCAGGACAGTTCTAACTGTAAATATTCTGTATCATTGTCTGTCCATGTATCAGAAAATGTGATTCCTTTTAGGCATGAACCCTAGCTTCAGAAAATTCATGGTGTATTTTAATTAAGTTGGCTTAGAAAGAAAGAATGTTCAAATACAAGATAAAAGAATACACACTGAAATCAATAGCCCTTAGAACAGTGGTTTTCAACCTGCTGTTCCTGTTGCAACCCACAGGAACTGTATTAAAGGGCCATGGCATTAGGAAGGTTGAGAACCACCGCCTTAGAAGGAGTCAAAGTCCTACTAGGGTGATTTATAAGTGTTAGAATTTAACAGGTATGACTCATTTAACTATTGTATTTAACTTCCAAAACCTTATTGCAATTGGGAAAATTCTGAATTATTTTAAAATGATCTGCATGATTTGGGGAATCTAATGAAAAATGCATGTATAGAAAGTAATATTAACCTTTTTGTGCATAACCCTGGTCTCTACCTGGTTAAATGGCCTAGGGCACAACTAATTGGCATTGGGAAGAATGCTCTGAATTATACAAATCGGGACTTCATTTAATAGAATTAGTAATTTTTCCTTTCCCCTGTGTTCTTTCACCCTTAAAAAACAAACAGAAAACCCTCGGCGCAGATGATATCATGTTGGCAAAGGATCCTGCATCTGGCATCTGTACTCTTCTGTATGACAGTGCACCCAGTGGCAGGTTTGGAACCATGACCTACCTCTCCAAGGCAGCTGCCACCTACATACAGGAGTTTCTGCCCCACAGCATCTGTGCTGTGCAGTGAGGGCTTTAGGTCCTGGATGCTGGGAGCCTTTTGACAGCTGGTTCCTGCCTCGGTTGATTATGCATAGAACTGAACTGTTATTGCCTGATCACTTTTACACCACCACCCCCATCCCCCCCAAGAAAAAAGAACTGTTCTAATACACTGCTTTAGAAGAAGTGAGCCCTTACCTAGAGGCTCAACCGGGCCTATCATTATTGGCTTTGATTCTTTAATGGTTTGTAGAAGTTTGTGTGTGTTTTTGTTCTCTAGATCTGTTACCAACCTAGTTTTCTAATTCCTATTTAGAAGCATGTGTTAATAACAACTTATTCCTAAAGTTTGGTCTTTCTTATTGTGGTTTTATTGTGTACATGAGTGATGAGACATCACTTTGGGAAATTGTTTCAAGAAAGTAAATCCTAAATTGTTGGATTTTATGCTGCTGTAAATTAGAATATCCATTCTAAGTGCCTTTTCCTGGGAAAAAAAAGAGCACCAGATCTTAGTTTCCATCTTTACTCAAAGATTGCCTCACACTGAGTGGTGAAATAGTTTCTGTGGAGAATAATTGTCTCCACCATTGCCCTCTCTGTATCTGTACATGTAATACCTACTCTCTGTATCTGCACATATAATGCCTACTTTCACTTGGGTAAAAAATTAAAAAATACAAACACAATGTACATATATTTGTATTAACACTTCAAATAACATTTTATGAAGATTGTTGGTACTTAGATGCATTTGCAACAGAAAACAAAGAATAACCCAGAGAAATGGAGCTAGGAGCCCAATGCCAGAGAAGAATAGAGTGAAGAAAAGATTCCTGGTTGTGTCTTACTCATAGGGAACAGAGAGGAAATCAAAAGTCGGTTAGTTCCCCAAGGACAGTCTTTGAAAAGTGGGCCAACCCACAACACTGAGAATAATTGAACTATATCTTTGGTAAAGGAGAAATTCAGTAGTTCAGTCCATAGCAGCTCTACCAACCATTCTTTTCTTGTGATCTTGGTCTCTATCTCACTCACCTATTCATTTTCTACCACATCCTCTCCACCACCCCCCTTCCCTGGCCCATCTGTTCATAAACTCTTTCATATTATGTTTCAACCTCCTAATTCAAGGGTATATATCTTGGGATCTATGGGCATATTATCTGTTTCTCATAACTGCACATATTTGTATGTGTGTATGTTTAAGCATACATGGGAATTTCTCTGAATATAAGTAGTTTTCATACCTTTCTGTATGCACATTTGATGGACTAAGTATTTAAATATGAATGTTGCATATAAGGGGGAAGTTGTGACTGTAACCTCAGATTGACACACAAAAGATAATGGAAAAATGCCTTCAGTCCTCTTCCCTGATCCCATGAATAGGTAGCCTTGCTTAATAAATGTTTCCCCTAACTTTCCTTCTCCTAAATTGTGTGTAGAGACCCTGCTAATTTCCCAGAGGAGATTGAGTCATTCAGATAACTTCCTACTTCAATACCCTCCTTTGACTCAGATTTCTAAGGTTTTTAATCTAAGACAGGATTGGGATGAGAGACTTTCTAAATAATTCTTATAGAACTACTGACAAATTTATGGGTACACTAAATAAGCACAGGAAGGTGATAAAATACAGGTGGTAGGAACAAAGAGAAGGTGAACAGCCTTTTAAAGAAGATCTCTTGGAGCAAATGGAAACACACATGATTTTCTGGTCACTGTATAAGTTTTTTCTGTAAATGAAAATTTGCAACCTGTTCTGAAACTGTCTTTTCATCAGCTATTAAGTATATGCCAGTCACAGGGAGTACATTTAGAGAACCACAGGTGAAAGCCACCGCTCCTTTCCTCACTCATTTGCATTTCTTTGGGTTTCCCAAATTGTTTGTCACTATGATTCCCATACAGTGGTGTATTTAACTTTTAAAGCAACTTTTTAGAAAACTTTACTTGTATTTTGTTCATTTTGAGTGTGTGATATTGATACTAAAAAATATGTTAGGCTTTTTTTAAAAAAGAAAAGCACTTAGGTTTTGAAAATAGAAAAAATAAGAATTTCAAATTAGATCATGTCTGGTGCCAATGTGCAAAATTCATTTGCATTTTTGTGATTGGAATTTATTTCATGGCTTTATTCTACATGCTCTATTTAGCTATACATTCAAAGCTCATTAACTGGATAAAAGTAGAATAATATTAATATACATATTGTATGTTACATATACATCATATGGTCTTTTAGATAATATATGTAAAGAAATAAAATTTTATCATTCAAATATGTACTTATTCAAACTAGGCTCACTAAATTCAAATGGGTATATTACCATCTATAAAGAACCTGTTCTGATGAGTGAATAAAACAGATTTCTACTCAGCATTTCAGTTGTATACATATGGTACTTCTCCCCTACTGGAGGGTACTTAGGAACAATTTGCTCTCCTAAGTAATCTAAATATTTGGCAGAATCTTGTTTATAGTATTCATTAGCCTCTTCTATAATGAGAGAGAATTGATCAGCAAGGATGATGGTCACATCATGGTTAATTAAATTTTACTACATTCTGGGAATCTTATGCAATTGATAGGGCAAAAGTTGCCATTCTTAGCTACAGCTCACAAAACCTGTACCATCCCTTCTTGCACTTACCAAATACAGTAGAATCTCCATAATTGACCATGTCCCTACATTGACCACCTCCTTAAGTTGACCTAACTTTCATAGAGCAGACATGTACCACACATACCTATCAGTACAATAGGCTTAGTTCCTATTGTTGACCATCTCTGTATGTTGACCAGTTTGTTACAGTCCCTCAGATGGTCAACTTACATATTTTCTACCATACTTAGTATCTGTACTAATTCAATGGAGATAAATATAGTACTTTCTACCTTTAGTCCTTATTTTCTATTTAA
>CAUYQV010163297.1:0-56966 GCA_963574575.1 Galagoides demidoff | reverse complement strand
CTGCAACCAAAAAATGGCCGGGCGTTGTGGCGGGCGCCTGTGGTCCCAGCTACTTGGGAGGCGGAGGCAGGAGACTCGCTTGAGCCCAGGAGTTGGAGATTGCTATGAGCTGTGATGCCATGGCACTCTACCCAGGGGGATAGCTTCAGGCTCCGTCTCAAAAATAAAAAAATAAAATAAAATAAAATAAAACAGGAAATCAGCAAACTTTTTCTTAAAGAGCCACATAGTAATAGCTCTTTTAGGTTTTTGTTTTGTTTTGTTTAGAGACAGTCTCACTTTATCGCTCTTGTTAGAGTGCCATGGTATCACAGCTCATAGCAACCTCCAACTCCTGGGCTTAGGCGATTCTCTTGCCTCCGCCTCCCTAGTATCTGGGACTACAGGTGCCCACAACAGCACCTGGCTATTTTTTGTTGCAGTTTGGCTGGGGCCGGGTTCGAACTTGCCACCCTTGGTATATGGGAACGGTGCCCTACCCACTGAGCCACAGGTACCACCCTCTTTTAGGTTTTGTTAGCCATAAAGTCTTTGTTGCAAGTACTCAACTCTGTCATTGTAAAGCAGAAACAGCTGTCCACACTAGTAAACAAATAGGTGTAGCTGTGCTGCAATCAAACTTACAAAACAAGTGACCCATATCCTAAACTAGTAAACACAAACTACCAATTATAATATAGACTTAAGACATTTATCATATTTTATCATATTTCACCATAACTGTAGTAAGCTTTTTACAAAAAGCCTTCAAGGACACAACATTAACCATTGGTTTCTGTAAGCTGAACAGAGAATAAAAATCTTATCCTTCCCAATAGTACTGATTACAAAAATTCTTGAATTCAGAAGTCAGAAAAAAGTTTTCACCATATGCTAGCTCCTTTTGCCAAACCAAACAAATCTCTTGTTTTCGATAGGTCTTTTCTTCTAGGAAAAAACTTTGGCCCTAGATTAATAGGAAATTTATCTTAATAAATAGTTTCTCTGTATTTGCCATAAGATTTTAACTGAAGTTCCATAGTAAAGAGCATACTGTTACAGGGCTAATGATAGCGACTCTTCAAATTCTACTAATACAAAGCCATTCTTTTTTAAACTTTAACTTTCTTTGCATTCATTTTTTTAAATTAAAATATGCCCCCAAAGCAGAATGCAAATAGTAATTCCCCCAACTCCTATGAACTTCACCATTAAGAAAACATTGAGTACCTAAAAACAACATGATAAACTGAAAAGCAAAGTAAATCAGTCAGAAATGAAAGAATTATCTGATGAAAAAGATGGATTTGTCTTGGTATTCTTGATACCTTTGAACAGTGGTTCGGTCGACAGTGTGCATGAGAATCACTGTGAAGGCTTGTTAGACCTGACACTGGGCCCTAACCCAGAGTTTATGAGTTGGTAATTCTAGATGACCCAAGAATTTTCACTTCTAACAAGTGCCCAGGATGCTAAAGCTGCTGGTCTGAGGAAATTCTGAAAACCACTGCACTAAAATGAGGATGCTAAATACACACAGACAGCAGGAACTGCAGACTCAGAATCTTTCTGACTAGCATATGGCTCCAAAGTCTGCCATAAGGTACAACTCCCAAAGTTTGCAAATAAGGCACAATTTAGTTACCACTTTTGTTATAGAAATTTTTCAGTTGTTCTTCATGAAAGAACAATGAAAATTTGTTTTAGACATCACTAGTTAAGACTTAAAACTGGCTGATGAATGTCAGAGTAATCTGAAAACATAATGAGAAATTTAAGTGTTCAATTTAGGGCATTCAAATTTATTATTTCCATGTCTAGGTATATGTGGATTTAAGAGGTAGTTGCAGCAGCTTATTTTTAATTACCTGGTAAACACTCATGATTTACAAAATTAAGTTTCTTTTCATAAAATGTACAAACCTGCTGAAGGCTTAATACTTATGATCTCAACTCCTTCTGGCAAATTCAACTCTTGGCTATAAACCATTTCTGAAGACAGAGTCAACTTGCTGGTACTCTGGAGATTTGCTCTGCAAGCCTGATACTTCTGTGAGAAAGGAGACAGGATCCTCTCTGGAGAAGAAGAATAGTGCTCTTCTGGCTGACAAACTGCTTCAGATAGTTTTGAATCTACTTTTTCATCTATAAAACATAAGAACAAGGGAACTCTATAAATATTACAATTGCTACATTTTATAATCCACAACTTCCTTATAAAAGATAAAAGAATAAAAATATTACTATGATTCTTTACAGTAAGAAAATGAGAAAATCAGTTTGCTTTTTGAATTAAATGACTAGATAATTATCAACATTAAATAAGAATGACTCTAAGAAATATTCTGCTTTGAGCTGTTTAATCATGTTTAATTTGGAAAAAGACTCACCCAGCGAGACAGGAATTGACTTTAAATGTAAATTCCACATGTGTAACAGGGAACGGCTGTCTTGTGTGCACTCTATTACAATCAGATAGAACTTTTCAGAAAATCCATTGGGTGAGCTGCCTGTTGGTATGAATGATATTTTTCACTATTAACATAGAAAAATCAGACAACTTACTATACATATCAAGTTAAATTAACAAGATTTCAAAATAAAGAAAACTAAAAAATTTTCCTTAAGTTTCTAGTATAAAGTGGCATTATAGAATACATTCAACTTCACCAAATGAATTTGTATTAATTCAAAATTCTTACAACAGTATATATACTGTATATAAATTTACTTTTCTTTTTTTTAGAGACAGAGGCTCCCTATGTCCCCCTCAGTAGAGTGCAGTGGCATCACAACTCATAGCAACCTCTAACTCTTGGGCTTAAGCGATTCTCTTGCTTCAGCCTCCTGAGTAGCTGGGACTCCAGGCGTCTGCCACAATGCATGGCTATTTTTCTTGTTGTTACAGTTGTCACTGTTGTTCAGCAGGCCCAGGCTGGGTTTGAACCTGCCTGCCTCCGTGTATGTGGCTGGTGCCCTAACTACTGAGCTATAGGCACCAAGCCATTAATTTTATTTTTAAATTGACAGGCTCAAAAAGTCGTATATTACAGTCATCACGATCAAACTGTTAACATAGATTAGGCTACATGAAGTGGGAATTTTCAAAATAGACAGGAACTATGTGACATATACTCTAAGTCAACACATGATGAAAATGGTGTTATATTTTTTGAAGCAAGCTCCATAAATTAGAGGAATAACTAATTTATGATTTTTATCTAATTACCAAGAAAGTAAGTATTCATTATATAATATGTAAGTAAAAAAAAAATGTTCTCAGCTCAAATTTCAGTTTAACTGCATATAAGTTGTTCTAAATAAATAAATCTTTCTAAAATAATGCACATTGTAAAATTAGTGGCATATTATTACCTGGTAAAAACCTTTTTTTAACAATACTTTTTAATCCAAGTTTTTTCTTTTTTTATAACTCAAATTCTGTAAAACAAGTATCTTCATTATGTACAAAATTATCCAGCTGGAGCGGTGCCTGTAACTCAGAGGAGTAGGGTGCTGGACCCAGCTAAAAACTACGAAACAAAAATATCCAGCTGGAGGCCAAGAATTGGAGACTCACTTGGGTAACATAACAATTTATATTTCTGTCTCTATGAAAAATGAAAAATAAAAAATTAGCCAGGCATGGTGGCTGGCACTTGTAGTTCCAGCTGCTCAGGATACTGAGGTAGGAGGATCACTTGAGCCCAGGAGTTCAAGGTTGCAGTGAGCTAAAATTGTGCCACTGTACTCAAGCCTGGGCAATATAAGATTCTGGTCTTTGGGAAAGTGAATTTTTAGTTTGGTTTGACTTCGTAATTGAGACTAATGACCACGAGATTTACCTCTATTTTCCTTCATGCATAGTAACAGTTAATGTTGAGTTGAATAATTTTTTTTAAACTGTTTTATTATAAAAGTATTAAGAAACTTATCTTTAAATTAAGTTTGAAGGTATTTCTTTACATTAGTTTCTAAAAGGCCAGGAATCCACATTACTCAAATTAATATGGTAGGACCTCATCCAGGAAAAGAGCACTCACACATTAATGATAAGGTATCTCTACTACGCAGGTTAAAAAACACTTAACTGGGAAACCACTTTAATTGTTTTCATGCTTATTTCCTGGTTAAGAATAAAAAGATACACAGAACAATTTTAACTTCAAATAAACAATGTGAAATATTATATCAATTCATCTTTATTAACTGCCTGTCATATTATACGTAATATTTCTCATTACATGAAAGTTTTTTTCTTTACCTGCATTAGATAAAATGCTGTCTTTTCCTAGACTTTTCTTTTCAAGATTATTCAAAATGAAGTCTTCTTGAAAAACATGAAGCAGCTGGGTTTTTCTGCCATGCTGAATGTAAATAAATACCAACATAAGTTGATACATGTGTTATTCATTTAATAGTAAGTAACTGGGAAAAAAATAAATACAGTAGAACCTCTGTCAGTTGACCAATCCAAGGAACTGGAACAAACTAGCCAACATATGCAGGTGGTCAACATATGGAACTAGGCCAACGTACTGATACTGATATGTACTCATGGTACATGTCCAGTCTATGAAAATTACATCAATGTAAGGAGGTGGTGAATGTAGCAGGGTGACCAACTATGGAGGTTCTACTGCACTTCATAAAGAAATATTCAAGCAGAATCAAAGTTCAAAAGTTCAGCATGTTAAGTCTATGGGACTAGAATAACCTTATAAAAATGGAAAAAGCCTAGGTCAAGATAATTTGCTTTCATTACAATAAATCTTAACAATTAAAAAAACGTGTGATATTCACCAATGTGCTTTATACCAATGCAAAAAAAAGGTATATACATTTTATGTAAGTGGTTCTTTCATAGCCATGAAGAACATAAAAGCACTTTATTCAATCTAAAGGTCATGTGACACTATTAATATCTACAATGTGTTTAAGAGGCAGAGTTTGAAAATTCAATTGATTGTGAATACACTACATCTGATTTTTTTTTTTGGGGGGGGGGACAGAGCCTCAAGCTGTCACCCTGGGTAGAGTGCCATGGCATCACAGCTCACAGCAACCTCCAACTCTTGGGCTTAAGTGATTCTCTTGCCTCAGCCTCACAAGTAGCTGGGACTATAGGTGCCTGCCACAATGCTTGGCTATTTTTGGGTTGTAGTAGTCATTTTTGTTTGGCAGGCCCAGGCTGGATTCAAAGCCACCAGCTCTGGCATATTTGGCTGGTGCCTTAGCCACTTGAGCTACAGGCACCGAGCCTATAATCTGAATTTTTAGTGTGAAGTACATAAAATGTGCAATGTACGCTATCCATAGCAAAATATCAAATTATACCTAATTTATATAGAGATTTTATACATAATAATTTCACATTTTATATACCACCAAAAAAGAAAAAGTACTTACAAGCTTGGTAATGGGATCTAACGCGATAATACATCCTGGCCTGGCTGTCGACTGCTGACTGACGATGTTAAACACTTCGCCAACGTATTTCTGTTTTTTGAAAAGTGATATGTCCTTTACCAAACAACTAAGTTCAAAAGTGATTAAAAGCAAAGCACATAACATTTCAGGAGTAATAAAGTTCAACTGGTGCTAATATAGTCTCTTTCAACTATAAACATTCCAAGCTTTACCTTAACAAGAATTACACAGCATGAATAAGAAGTATAGCTCAGCTGCTACAGAGAAAAGTAAAGGCAATGCTTGGCTAACTTAGGGAGGGAAATATTTCAAACCCCAAAAAGTGAAAAACTGACTTCAATTTCCTGGAAATGTTCTAAGAATTAGGTCTTTTTAAAGCATTCATTTGAGACGGGAAGAATGGAGTTAAAGAAACAAGTTGACATGCCATTTACAGATACAGACTTAAGCCACTTAGGTTCTGAGTGCTCTGTCAAGTTCACAATGCTAAATTCTGTGACCAATTCTCCACCTTCATCATACTTGCTCCATCAGCAGCGTTTGATCCTGGTGCTCGCTCCCTTCTCCTTGGGATACTTTGTTCATTTGGCTTGCATTATCTACCACATTCACCCTACTTTAAGAATGCTTCAGCATTCAATCTTTCTATCACTTTTATTTTCCAACTATACTCTTTCCTCAACAATCTCATTCATCTTTACAACGTTAAATACACATGCTGACAACTATTTGATATCTTTAGGACAGACTTTCCTAAAGAGAACTCCAGAGACCAGCCCACTGGGTCTCTTGGATGTCAATAGGCAACTCAAAATTACAGATCCCAAACCAGGCTCTTGCACCTTACTTGGCCAGCTCTACTGTTTCTGCAACATTGTTTCTCTCTGTATTAGTTAATATATCTGTTTTCTCCTCATCTTTCTTCACTAGAACATAAATTCTATGATACAAATTTTTGTCCGTTTTCTTCACATCTAAATTCCCAGTACTTAAAATAATGCCTGATAAATAGAAGACCCTCAGTAAATACTACCTACACTATGGGTTTCCACTATAATACTACATGTTTTTAAAAACCTGTGTTCTTCTTTAAGAGCAACTTGTTTCCACTTAGAAGGATGCACTCATCAGTCTTTCCCAAATGGCCTGCTGAGCTTCCCTGAGCTCCTGAGCTTTCCTAAGCTCTCACCTGGGTTTCCTCTGCTCTGTGCCCTGCCAGGACTCCCCACCCCCTTAAAGTCTTCCACACAGACAGGTGTTACTGGGGGTTGCCTGAGCCCAGGAGGCCACACTGGACACTGTCTTAAAGTATTTTAAAAACTAAAACATTCTTTTGTGACATGAAAAAAAATAAAATTAAAAAATATATAAAATAAAATAAAAACTTGTGTTTTGCAAAATCATGCATTAAAAATAGCTTATAGAAAAAACAGGACTGGAACAGACCACTGACATTTATGCAACTCTATAACTAGAGCATTAACAAATACATAACTGGTAGATGGAGAGATGGCTTGAATAGGACCCTCAACAGTCCAGAAGAAGCCTGCCTCTGGGGACAAGGCAGGTGATAGGTTACTATTAGCCTGCCATAAGGCAAAAGCTTTGCTGCAGTATTTAAAGGACTCCTGCCTGAATTGAAACCAAGTGGAGGACTTTTTCCTTTTAGGATTAAGATTAAAATTCTACTTGGGTTATTCTAGCTCCCCTTGTCTGGAAAAAAATTGCAGATGAATCAACATGACTTCCATATCACACTGTCAGTAGTGCCCATTTGTCTATAAGCAAAGAAGTATTATAGAAACATATATTGTAAGAGACTAGATTCTACTTTTTGAATGAGCTTTTTAAAAGAGCTTTTTATAGTTATAAAGGTATAGTATGTGGGTACAAATGTGAAAAAAATAAAACAAAGTACAAATGTTTATTACAAATATATGTCACAATTCTAGAATATGCTCAATAAATACAGATAAAGTATCTACAAGCATCATATTATACATATACTTTTTTTTTTTTTGATGAAGAGTCTCACTCAGTCACCCTGGGTAGAGTGCTAGGGCATTGTCTTAGCTCACAGCAACCTTAAACTCCTGGGTTCAAGTGATCCTCTTGCCTCAGCCTCCCAAGTACCTGGGACGATAGGCATGTGCTACCATACCCGGCTAGGTTTTTCTATTTTTAGTAGAGATGGGGGTCTCATTCTTGCTCAGGCTGGTCTCAAATTTCTGAGTTCAAGCAATCTACCTGTCTCGGCCTCCCAGAGTGCTAGGATAAGAGGTGTGAACCACCGCACCGGACCCATATTATACACTTTAAACTGTTTCAAAAGCCATTACTTACAGAAATTTCAGGGTTAGAAAGCTCAAATAAAAGTTTCTTGGCGTCAATAACTGCTTCATATAATCTCAGATACTGCCCATCACTTGCTACAAAGCACGCACTAGGAGAGTTGCAGTAGGCACCTAGGAAGTATTTAGATTTAGAATTTAACCCTTTAGTGATAATATCAGAAAATCTAAACTACTTAAATAAAAATCACAATGCTTACCTAGACAGTAACTGGGTATAAGAGTAGGCAGCCATGCCACGTTGGAAAAGGCAGAAACATGAAGAGAATTAATCCGAGCAAGCTCAGATACTCCTCCAGAAAAAGACAGTGGCCCAACTGGATCAACCCTCCAGAGAATAAGCTCACTATAAACTGCATTGGGATCCTGAAAGGCCACATCAATGGTGTTTTTATTTTGTTGTTTCAAAGAACATTCTTCAGTATTTACAGCATCAAAAGGCTGCTTCTGGTTATCAACATCGGGTGTCCTTAAAGCATTATGGTGTGATGTTGTCAGCAATAACGGTAACACTGAGTGGCAAGCTAAATCGTTAAGATGAAAGCGATGACCACAATATCTGGATTTGTGGGAAATACTAAGAACTGTAGAAAATGCAGATTCCTCAGCGAAACTGACCAGCCACTGATTCAGAGAACCATCAGCATGTTTTGAAATCATCATAACATTAGGGGTAAAAATACTCAATTTTAAACTATTAGATGATTTATTGTGACCAGAAGAGATAAGCATTGATGTAGAACGAGTGAGGCCAGAAGGTTTCTGTTTCCCTTGCTGAATGGCCAGATCGACATTCTTGGTACAGGCATACATCACTATGCTCTTACAGAGAGAGTTCGCATCACCTGTGGGGAAAGCTACAGGAATTCTGGAAACAAAGGACACCTAGAATTAAGAAAGCAAGTATTAGAACACATGAAATCACATAAAGAGGTATTATAAATCAGTACTACATCAACAAGAAACAGCTGTCCAGAGATCATAACAATAGTACCTGCACTTGACGAAACATACCAGGCTGGTATTCATCCAGCCAATCCACATGCCAAACCAGCAAAGAACCATCCACGGGATGGATACTGAACAGCATGTCTGCATTTTTACTCCATTCAGACAGAAGTACTTCAATCTGATGATCAATGGCAGCTGACGGTAAGGATGTAAAACTTGAGTTCGGTACTATTTTATCTCCAGCCAATTCCTTCTTTGCATGATTTATTTTCAGGTCATCAACACAATCATCTGTTTCTATAACAAAAAGAAGTTCATGAACAAAGTAAACACAATCATGTTATCACTCTAAGTTAAGAAACACCTTTATAAATGCATTCTTGATGAAAAACATATAGATTTTGTATTAACAAGAAATGGGTTCCTCTTTTACTTTGCTCCTGGAATATAAATTCAATGGAATTAACTCTAATCAGAGGTCTTACGGGGCTGAGTGAGACAATGGGTTATTGGTAAAAGAACTAACGTCAAACTGGAAAACAGTTAAATTGGTTTCTGAACCCAGATATCCTACAATTAGCTACTCAACCTTCAGTAAGACACACTACTTATCTACTTATCTAGTTCAATGTTACAGAACAATTCACACAAAGTTGTATCACTGTACCATTATTAGCACAACAAAAAATACTTAAATCAATTTAAATGTCTGTTAACAGAAGAATTGCTAAAAGTTTTCTCTTAGACGTGAACTACTTAGGAGCTATTAAAATAATGAGATGAAATGACATGAAGGCTATGTTTACCAGTTTGATGGAAGTGTTTCGGATAGTGTGTGAAAACACCACACTGTACCCCAGAAGTGCATTAATGTACATAGTTACCATTCAATAAAATAAATAAATAAATAAATAAAATAAAAATAATGAGATGAAAAACTGCCACTAATGACTGAATTACAACAAAGTTTTGGGACGTTAATCTTGCTTAAAAATGAACACCCATAATAAAAGCTTTTTCTTCTAGGAAAAAAAAACAGTCTTTATGTTTGAATCAACATAGAAAAGAATCAATCTGGAGGGATACTCACCATACTTAACAATGTAGAAACCTTATACTTGTCTGCACTGGATTTCTTTTCTCCCTTATGATCATGTACCTGGTACAATCTCATAATTAAAATGAAACTTTTCCTTTTTTTTTTTTTTTTTTTTTTTGCAGTTTTTGGCCAGAGATGGGTTTGAACTCACCACCTCTGGCATACAGGGCTGGTGCCCTACTCCTTTGAGCCACAGGCACCGCCCTAAAATGAAACTTTTTAAAAACAGACTTACGAACCATAGACTGTTGCAGAGATGGCCCACTGTCCAAACATTTTAGACTTCCCAGTCCTTAGCACAGAGAGCCTACTCAGTCAGGAACTACATGAGGCCCCGTGACTAGCTCTTGCCAAGAGAACAAGAGTGGAAGTGATTGCATTGATTCTGAGTCAAGGCAACTGAGAGACAGCTACACTCCCCTCTCTCTTTCTCTCTCTACACAAACTGAAGGCTGAATGCAGAAGAGTTCCAGGCCCTAAGTACAATGCGTCTCCCACTTCAATGTACCCACAAAAGACCTGGAATTTCATTAGATGGCAGCTTCTAGTTTAGAAGATCCATGTAGAGCCTAAGATATGTATTCCCAATAAGCTTCTGGGCAATGCCAATGCTGCCAGTCTACAGATAAGCCTTTAAGGAGCAAAGTCCTAGGGGCTGACAAAACCACAGGAATGAGGTCCCTGAGTCCTTAAATCATATGGGTGAAAGTCACAAGGAAGAGGAACATCTATACTGGATTATGAAATGAGTTAGTCCATACATGAATTAAAGTCATTGCAATTTGTAGTTTATTTCTGATAGCAACCGGTTTTGTCCTAAGATAAAAACTTCTATTTTGAATAAAACTTTAAATTTTACATTCTTCTTAAAGCTTTACCTTCATCAGATTTTACATCTGTCTGATTAGAGTCTTCCACACTGGCCTCAGAAGATGCTTGTTCAAAACTTTTTCTAACTTGCTGTAAAAAGACTTCCATGGACAAAGTAAAATGCAGTTCTTTGTTGTTTAGCCAATGTACCACAAAAGGTCCACTCTTCTCTTCATTCTCACTTAGACTCAGAGACGTAATAGATGGAAGAAGTGGAATGTCTAGAAGAAAAAAAAATCACAAAATTAAAATTTTTACCATTTTAACATATGAAACATTCGCGTCTCATTTTTATTATTAACTATTACATTTACCTTCTCTTTACTTCTTCACTTTTTAATTTAACTTATTTTTGAGGTTTTAAAAATTTTTTTTAAGAGCAGTTTTAGTTATAGAAATAAGCATATACTCTGTCCCGCACACACAGGCTCCCCCATTGCTAACATCTGCCACCAAACTGGTACATTTATTCCAACCAATGAGCCTTCAGTTTACCTCAGGATTCATTTTTGGTGTTGCACATTCTATGGTTTTAAATACTTTATAATGACATTACATTTATCTTTAAACCTCAGAATTATTTTATTTAACCTGTAAGGCTTCCGACACGGTAATGTTTGCCACTATTATTATTAATGATAAGTAACTAAATGACAAATTTAACATACCTATTATAAAGTAGATAAAACTACATATTCTAGGTCACACAGCATAATTTATTTAACCAGACATGTTATCTTTACTCCTAAAAATATTCTCATGATGAAAAAAATCTATAGGGCACTGCCCGTGGCTCAGTGAGTAGGGCACCAGCCCCATATACCAAGTGTGGCGGGTTTGAATCTGGCCCTGTCCAAACTGCAAGAAAAAATGGCCGGGCGTTGAGGCGGGTGCCTGTAGTCCCAGCTACTAGGGAGGCTGAGGCAAGAGAATCGCCTAAGCTCAGGAGTTGGAGGTTGCTGTGAGCTGTGATGCTACAGCACTCTACCAAGGACAATAAAGTGAGACTCTGTCTCTGAGAAAAAAAAAAGAAAAGAAAAAAATCTACAATTTGTAGATATGTTAATAGGAAAATCTTAATTTATCCTAAATTTTGGTAAGAAGCAAATTTTTAACCTAATCTATAATGTGTGGCTCAAAGGAGTGGGCGCCAGCTTCATATGCCAGAGGTGGTGGGTTCGAACCCAACCCCAGCCAAAAACTGCAAAAAAAAAAAAAAGAAAAAAAAAGAAAAAAGAAAAATGATATATATATATCATGTATAATCATGATGTCAAAGGACTACTGATATATGTATCTTAATAGCAACAATTTGTTTACTTATTAGATTAACATATTAACTTCTTTAATGACCATCTAATTCTAAAATAGATATTACTTATTTATTAGCATCAAGACTGAAGTCACAACTTTAGCCACTGAGCTACAGGTGCTGGCCACATATACCAGGGCTGGCAGGTTCGAAATTAAGCCCACGAGTTAGAGTTGCTGTGAGCTGTGACACCACAGCACTCTACCAAGGGTGACATAGTGAGACTCTGCCTTGAAACAAACAAACAAACAAACAAACAAAAAATTGAAGTCACAAAGTATGAAATTGAGGTTCCCTTCTCATACTCAAAGAAAAAATTCAAGACAGACTACTTCAGTTAAAAAAGAAATTGCTCTTTGGTATCACTTTTGAAATATACTAAATTAAGCACCCTGAAGTATAAATCCAGTCAGCTGTAACAAATAATTCCTAATTAATACAGGTAAGGCAAGATTTATGTATCATATTAAATCAAATATGGATCATGATGTGATAGCTGAACTGTAAAGGCTAGACAGGATACAACTTTATGCAAAATAAATCTCTTTTTTTAAAGAAAAAATGTGGCTGAGGTGCCAGCACATCCACCAGAGCTGGCGGGTTCGAATCCAGCCCTGGCCCACCAAACAACAATGACAACTACAACCAAAAAGTAGCTGGGCGTTGTGGCAGGCACCTGTAGTCCCAGCTACTTGGGAGGCCAAGGCAAGAGAATCACTTAAGCCCAGGAGTTGGAGGTTGCTGTGAGCTGTGATGCCATAGCACTCTACCCAGGGTGACAGCTTGTCTCAACAACAACAACAAAATAATAAAGAAAGAAGAAATGAATAATATAAATTATTTCAAGCAATGTATCTATTGTTAGATACCAATAGAAAGAATACTACAGGAGATGGATAGCAAAGGAAAGGATAAAAGAACCTTTCTCCTGCCCCTTCTATTGGAGGCAGATGCTAAGAGTTGATAGATATATTTAGTCCTAGAGCTTCTGTTTGTAACTATATACTCCTTAGTATAATTATTACATTAATATTTATCGGCCCTTGCTTCACGAGAGCAAGAACTACACCTGTTTTTTATCATCACGGTCTCAATTCCTACCACTATCTAAACCCTCAATGAGTCTTGCGTCTGCACTGCTAGTCGCACTGTTTCCACAGTAGTATCAGAGATTAAAGGAATATTCCAAAGAAGCCCTGGGTATGATCTTCTGATATCTGACTTAAAATCAACCCAAAGGAAATCAGCAATACCCTTGATAGACCACAGGCCTAGCTGTTAACTACACAAGAAGGATGGTATAATGCTGGCTTTTAGCAGAAGCATTCTGACTAAAAGGAAACTCACATCTCTTCTAGGTCCTGACTCCACTCAAAAAATTTGACTGAAGTCACTTTAATGAAAAATCCTTATGGAAAGGGTATAAGAATTAGAATGAAAAGAACATGATCTTATGACTCTTCTCTGGCTCTTTCTATTGATGGGCAAGTAAGTTAAGCCAAATCTTATTCTTTAGGGAAAGGCATTCTCCGTTGGGTTTAATATAGCTGCTGATAATAAATATTACTTTATTTTGCTCTATTTTTTTCCTTTGGAATCTGCCTCTAAAGAAAGGTTTTAGAGTTTTCCTTACTGGAAGCTAATTAGGACGAGGCCATGTTGGAACTTAGTGTTCTTTTCCAGTAGTCCCTCAGCCTTTCCCATTAATGTGAGAATTCAAGCTTTCTTTATTCTTATAATATTGTCCTTTACATAGCCGAGAACTTCGAAATTATTCCACTGATCTCAGAATTGACTCTGGGCTCATGAATTCTTTCAGAGCTAAGACCATTGTCTACCAAATAAAAGCTAGAAGATCAGCAAATATTAATACTTTTCATTCCTACGACAGTATCTCTACACTTCTACTTAACAAAGTACTTCTTTTGCCTGGATGTAAAAATTCTATTCAAGTAACTAGTGGGCCATAATTTTTTCTTATGTTTCTTTGAAAAAGGCAATACCGTAAATCTAGTGTGCTACCTGGAAATAAGTTATATTTAATTTGTGCTTAAAGATATTCCACAATGTATAAAAACTTGTTAATAGTGGTTATATTCTAGGAAGAGGGACTAATTTAGGCAGAAGTGAAAGAAGGCTCTTTTAACTTTCACGTTCTGTACAGATGTCATTTATCATATGCAAATTATCTTTAATTTTTTCAAGCAATATTCCAAGGTTCTATTTTAAATGCCCCAATTATGACTATTGTTTATTATAAAAAATTATTAAAATGATAAGCACTTAAATTTTCAAATTCATAGGTGGACCCAGATATTTCAGGTCTTTCAATCTGTTAGTACATTCCTGACTACAGCCACATTGTTTCTTAATTCTTCCAGCCATACTTCAAGTTATTTTTACCTTTTTTATGAAATGGCTCCAAAATCAAGTATCAAACACAATGGGGTTTTTTTAGTGTTTTTGTTTTGAGACAGGTATAATGGTGTCAATCAGAGCTCAATGCAACCTCAAACTCCTGAGCTCAAACGATCTTCCCACCCCAGTCTCCCAAGTGGCTGGGACTACATATTTTAAGTGATGCTTTATTACCTGTGGCTGGGTTGATGCTGGCTGCGATATGGAAGTGGCAAAGCGCATTGGCATGGAGTGGAGTGTTCCTGTGGACGTGATGAGGGTTCTGCTGATGGGGCAGATATCCTGTGTGTGCTACAAGTGCAAGTGACCTCCTCCGACCTCGCCGAAAATGTCTCAGATTTACCTTTGCGAATAAAAACAAAGTAAAACGAATGCCTATCTTGTTATAAGTCATATAGATGTGTAGGTTACATAATCATCGTGAGACGTTACATATATACTAATTCAGAGAATTTTATATGGCTATGAGGACAATCTGGCTACAACATCTGTGACTCCATTGATAGCCAAGGTTGATCTGGCTGGCTAGGCGGGTGTCTACTCCCTCACCATTCCACGTGTGCCTGTCCTGAAGCTGTACACTCAGTCAAAAAGGACAACCTTCCCCAACACAGGAGGACCATTCCAGTCAAGGGTATACAAGTAGTTGCGCTCCCCAGCTAGAACCTCCAAACAAGCTCTCAGACAATGTACGAATTTTACATGTACGAATACTTTTCAATATTTTCATATAGCAAATATGAATACTGAAAAATAAGGTTAAGACTTAAACTGCCTGTATTTCTTAACCTTTGTAGTTTTTATTTGCTTAAAATTAATTTCTTAAACTTAAAACTTAAAATTTTTTTCTGTAAATAATGATGTCTCTACATACAATGTCCTCTTTCTCCACAGCTAACGCCTATGACCACAAAGCACTGAATGATATACAGCAGGGTATTTTATAACTTATAAAGCACCATCTCATTTATCCCATGAGGAAAGCAGTGCAAACATTGTTATTCTCATCCTTCACATGATAAAACAGTTTATAGAGCACCCACAGTCACCTAAGCTAACAAGAGGCAGAGGTAAGAGTGGAAAAGTCTTTAGATTCTCAGTCAAGACCTTCATTTAGCTATTTACTATACACAATCATCTGTTTAATGTTGACCAGGTATGCAGTATATATCCAATTAGATTCTAAAGTATTAGAATACTACTCAAATTTGAAAAATAGTTTCCCCAGAATCATACAAAAACATTTAAAGATAAATATTTTTAAGTCATTTCCTATTTTTAATATTATGAAAATAAGAAGAATCTGTATTAGTCTATCTGTAATTAGTCCAAATGTCAAAAATTGACTTCTACTCTCAACACTAATGGGTAAAATAAAGACCCCAAGTTCTGGGCAGGGGACAGTTCTAAGTTTAACAAATGATAAGCTACCCAAGTTTTATTGGTTGGTTTAAGGAAAATAAACCAAGACATTTTATAGTGAAATCTGCATCCTCAGAATTTTTTTTTTTTTCTCATAGACAGAGTCTCACTTTGTCACCTTTGGTAGAGTGTTGTGGCCTCACAGCTCACAGCAGCCTCTAGCTCTTGGCTTAAGCAATTCTCTTGCCTCAGCCTCTTTAGTAGCTGGGACCACAGGCGCCCGCCACAACGCCCAGCTAGTTTTTGTCGTTGTTGCAGTTTGGCCGGGGCCAGGTTTGAACCTGCCATCTTCAGTATATGGGTCCGGCACCCTACTCACTGAGCCACAGGCGCCCCCTGTATCCTCAGATTTTAATTTACTTTATGTTACTTCAGTTAAGTCAACTGCAATCATCAGTTGACTTACGATTAATTTCATAATTACAGGTTATTTTTGTGTTCTTGACAAAATCTTCAAGTATATTTTTTGAACTAAATAAAACTGAAAATTTTCTGAGATTTTCTTAAGATACATATTTTTTACAATGTTCTATTACCAAAAGGTAATATACCAGGTTTTTAAACTTGTACAAAATAACAACTAACAAAACACTCACTTCTAAAGCATTCTGAACTCGTTCTTTACTCGAAGCATTTCTCTTGAAGTTATTTGTTAAATTAATTGGTTCAGTCCAATGGTTGCAGTCCCCTCCGTACAGCAAACAATCATTTGGTAAAAATGTCTCTACCCAAAGACGGCACACATTATCTTTGCAGCAAGTCAACAGTACATTACATACAGAAGCCCTAAGGAATAAAAAGTTTTTAGAGGCAAAAATACAAATTTCAACAGTATCATAGGCAATTCTACAATGGTTCCATACTTATTTAAATACACACAACTAAGGTACCAATGAAGAAAATGTCAGGATGCACATATTTCTCTTTTTTTAGACAGAGCCTCAAGCTGTCGCCCTGGGTAGAGTGCCATGGCATCACAGCTCACAGCAACCTCCAGCTCCTGGACTCAAGTGATTCTCCTGCTTCCACCTCCCAAGTAGCTGGGACTACAGGCGCCTGCCACAATGCCCAGCTATCTTTTGGTTGCAGCCATCATTGTTGTTTGGTGGGTCCAGGATGGATTTGAACCCTCTGCTCAAGTGTATGTGTCTGGTGGCTCAGCTGCTTGAGCCACAAGCAATGAGCCAGGATGCACCGATTTCATCACAATAAATGCTTGCCAACCTATTTCATTTCTGCGTAGAATTCAGTAGCAGTTCTTTTTTTTTTTTTTTTTTTTGAGACAGAGTCTTATTTTGTCACCCTTGGTAGAATGCCCTGGTATCACAGCTCACAGAAACCTCCAACTCTTAGGCTCAAGCAATTCCCTTGGCGTCAGCCTCCCAAGTAGCTGGGACTATAGGCACCACCATAACGCCCAACTTTTTTTAGAAACCAGGTCTTGCCCCAGCTCAAGCTGGTCTTGAACCTGTAAGCTCAGGGCAATCTACCTACCTCGGCCTCCCAGAGGGCCAGGATTACAGGTGTGAGCCACAAATTCAGTAGTTCTTATTTCAGTAATCTATGGTTGTTCTTACATCTAAAGAACATAAGCCAAGATCAAGCCATACTCTCTCAGTTAATAAGGAAAAAACTACATCTTCTAATAAAATGTTCTGAGATAGTACACATTCAGGGGCAGTTTATTATTTGATTTCATAATGCTTCATCTTTACTTCATGCAAAGGCACCTGCATAAAAGTCACTAAGAAGCTACAGTAACTCCTTAGTATACTTATTTTCCCCTTGCATAATATAAATCCAAAGCAGCAAAATGTATGAATTGAAAATTCATGATAAAATAAGCACTCATCAACCACCATCCTTATTCATCCTTGACTTTCAGTTGGTTTCCTTCTTGCTGCCTCCTCAAAATCAAAAATCAACTATGCAAATATTAACAGACCTTATAAGCATCAAGAGCTCAAAAGCTGAAACCCTCTCAACAAAGTCTACTTTCTGTCAGGTAACTCTCAACGTTTAGAAAAAAGAAAAAGGCACAGTGTCTTGCCGTAGTCACTTGTTGCGATGGATTCACAGGATTAACAAGGAATAATCAGCAGAAGGTTATGAGGTAACTCAGTGAGTTAAAGAAAAAATAAGGAAAAAAATAAACATATTCTACAGTAACTTCATTAAACATATCTACCTGCTTAAAACAGAAACAGTAGAGACGGGAGAATAACAGGTTTCCTCTTGGTTGCTCTCTCCTGCTTCCCTCCTCTCTCCCGCCCCAGCCCCGCCTTCCCCTCCCTCCTCTCTGGGCTTCCCTCTCCCACCACTCTCTGCTCTCAACCTCTCCAGGACACCTCCCTTTCCATTTCTTTCCTCTGTCTCCTCCTCCCAACCTAGGACCTGTTTCTTTCTTTTTTTCCTTCCCAAACAGCTTGTTTTTCCTCCTTTCCCCACACCCACACACATTTCCCCTCATTTTCTCTTCCTCGGTTTACTCCATTCCCGTCCTGGCCACCCTTCCTCTCAGTTTCTAGTCACAAAATTTACATACATTACATACATGCAGATATAGATTAGAAGTAGGAAAACAAGGCAGGGCTTAGTGACTCACACCTGTAATCATGAAATCTGGGAGAAAAACACTTGAAAACTGCTGAAACCAGGAGTTAAAGACCAGCCTGAGCAACATAGTGAAATCCTATTTCTATAAAAAATAGTGTAAAAAGATGGGCCAGGTATGGTGCTGCACACCTGTAATCCCAGCTACTTGGAGGCTGAGGTGCAAGGATCACTTGAGCCTAGGAGTTCAAGAATGCAGTGGGCTATGACCACTGGACTTCAGCTTGGGCAACAGAGCAAGACTCTTGAATCTAAGAATATATAATTATATCAAAGGACAACAGAGAAAGTTCAAGGTTCACAGTGTCAATCAGTAATGGGCAGAATAGATAGGCTTGGCTCTGCACCCGTAGCTCGGTGGTTAGGGCACCAGCTACATACACTGAGGATGGCAGGTTCAAGCCTGGCATGGACCTGCTAAACAACAATGACAACTGCAACAAAAAATAAAAAAATAGCTGGGCATTGTGGTGGGCACCTGTAGTCCCAGCTACTTGGGAGGCTGAGGCAAGAGAATCGCTTAAGCCCAAGAGTTTGATTTGAGGTTGCTGTGAGCTGTGACACTATAGAACTCTACAGAGGGCAACATAGGAAGACTCTGTCTCAAAAAAAAAAAAAGAATAGATAGGCTTACAAAGGCTCAGCAAAAGGCAGAGACTAAATGGCCAAATAGAAACAATGAGGAAAGGCACAAGAACTCAGGCAAAGCAAGGAACGTCAGCACTCAGAAGCATGGAGAGTGCTGTGAGCCTGGAGTGTAGATAACCCAGGTGACTCTCCTCAGGATGAGTTACAGATAGTGTGAACAACTAGCAGGTCCTATTAAGAAGAGCATGCAGGAAATATCTCGATGTGTTTGAGGCATTTCTCTGGCAATACCATCTTGTCCTAATTTCTTTACCAGCATATCTTATCTTTCCTCCAATGGCATATCATGTTAAAATATACCCACCCCACCCATGCAAATAACAACAGGTACAGCCTTATAGAAACCAACTACATAATGGGTAAGTATCCCCAATGCTTGTCCTATCTTGGTAGTAATAAGATGATTTAAGATGATTTCAAAACTATCTACAACCAACTTTTGGAGGTTTGCAGGAGGTAACACCAAACCGCTCAACCTGTTCTACATTCACCAGTTTCTAATTAGTAAAGGTTATTTAATTAGTAAAGATTAGAAGGTAAAGCTTCTTCGTTCACCTCTCCTTCCTTTGCAAGCAATAGCAGCCATTTGATAGAGTACCTTAATTCTATGTGGAAAACCAAAAGGCACCTATGCTGTGTATTACCCAGTCAAAATGGCGTATCCTAACAACGGCTTCTGATGAGATCTCACTCATTCTCATGAGTAAAGGACAGTATTCCCACTATATACCCTCAGGCAATTGGTAAAACAAAAATGAAAACTAAAAGAGCTCAGAAAGATTAGCCGGCCTTTAAATAACACAAATCCAAAAACAAAATTCTGAAGATCTCTAAAAGGGTGCCATAACTAAACAGAAAATTCTACAGGACAGTTGCTACCGAATTTAGTTGACAGACACAAATGAAAATGGGCAAGAAAAGAAACCAACTAGTATGCATTACTGCTCGTATCCATCTGCTGTAATGGCCCGGGTTAAGGCATCTGCCTCTGCGTCTACTATGATCAGTTCCACTGACACTAGGTTAACTAGGTCAGGAGCAGATCTGACTGTTCTCTCTCAAAATATGCAATACTCCATAAGCTTCCTTTTTAGTATTTTGGTGATAGCAGCATCTGTGAATGAGACAATCTGGATGTATCAGGAGAAATCAGCCTCTGAAATCAAATGATCTTCAGGTAGGTTTAAAAGGCTTAATGGGATGACAGTTGGGAGTCATTCATGACTTTTAAGTGTTTCTATATGCCACAAGCTCATTCTATTCTGAATGTATTTTTATATATGTGATTAATGGTCTCAGGGGTACCAAAGTTTAGTTATCAAAGTGAAGTCAAGGTGAGGGTGCTTTTGTTAACCAGAGATTTTGTAGACCATTCTTCCTCAGCTCAAAGTCTCTGACACAGGCTTCTACAGAAGATTACTTTTCTAATTGGGCGCAGGTGGCTCACATCTGTAATCCTAGCACTCTGGGAGGCCAAGGAGGGTGGATTACTTGAGCTCAATTCAAGACCAGCCCGAGCAAAGTGAGATCCCATCTCTACTAAAAAAGAAAAAGAAAAATTAGCCACATGTTGTGGCAGGTAACTGTAGTCCCAGCTACTCAGGAGGCCATGATAAGAGGATTGCTTGAGGGGGAGCACCTGTGGCTCGCGGAGTAGGGCACAGGGCCCATATGCCAGGGTGGCGGGTTCAAACCCAGCCAAAAAAAAAAAAAAAGGACTGCTTGAACCCAGGAGTTTGAGGTTGCTGTGAGTTATGATGCCACAGCACTCCACCCAGGGTAATTTTTTTTTTTTTTTTAAAGAAAACTAGGAGACAGGGCTGGATGTGGTAGTTCATGCCTGTAATCCCAGCACTCCAGGAGGCCAAGGCAGGCAGATTGCCTGAGCTCACAAGTTGGGGAACAGCCTGAGCTAGAGTGAGACCCAATTTCTAAAAATAGCTGGGCACTGTGGTGGGCGCCTGTAGTCCCAGTTACTCAGGAGACTGAGGCAAGAGAATCGCTTGCACCCAGTAGCCTGAGGTTGCTGTGAGCTATGTGTCATGGCATTCTACTTGGGGCGACAAAGTGAGACTCTGTCTTAAAAAAAAAAAACAAAAAAAAAAAACCAGGAGACATACCTGAATACCCAAAGCTACAAGGCGAGGGAATGAAATGTAAAGGCACCCACAGAAACAGAATCTAAAGAATAAGAAATATTTTGACACAAAATATGGAGAAGAAAAGAAAATACACACAACTCTGTGAATTAAAGACATCTTGTGTTTTTGTTTTGGAGGCAGAGTCTCACTCTGCTGACCAGGCTAGGTTGCCATGGTGTCTGCCTAGCTCACAACAACTTCAAACTCCTGAGTTCAGGCAAACCTCTTGCTTTAGCCCCCTAAGTAGCTGGGACTACAGATACCCACCACCATGCCTCACTATATTTAGTAGAGACAAGTTTCACTTTACTCAGGCTGGTCTTAAACTCCTGAGCTCAAGGAATTCTCCTGCTTTGGCCTCCCAGAGTGCTAGGATTACAGGTATGAGCCGCCATGCCCGGCCTTAAAGATATCTTAAGTATAGGTAAATGTCTCAGCTTAAACTTCTACGAAATGTCAATCATAGTTGACCCATAGTCAGAGGTTGTAGCCTAGGGATTATCTAATACTACTCTAATCTTCATAAACTCAGAAGTCCTATAGCTACAAATTCTCAAGGTAAGAAAAGCAATCAAAGTCACAAAGACAGTGTTCCCTAACACATGAGAAAAAATAACCAATCCACTGACCTAGGCATATATTTGCTGGTTTTACGCCAAGAAAATCCATTTACGGCCCGAGGATGGGCCAGATAAACAAAAGAAAAGTCAATTTCTCCTTGGGATTGGTTTTCTGAACTTCTATCTGGAGAGGTAACAGTGGTCCGCCAGTTTTCTACATTGTACCATACCTTTAAAAGGCAGTCATCCTAAGGAAAAAACAGAAAAACATGAGATCACAACTAAAGGTTAGTCAAATAGCAAAAGAAAGATTTCTTTCGCCCCAATGGCAAGAAGTTGGGGATGGGGGAGTTTGGACACAGGGAAATCAAGGAGGAAAGTCTGATTCTGGTACATTTCGATTAGCATTTCTTAATTGTGCATTGAGAATTAAAGTGTGTGAAAGTATGTATTCTGTGTTCAAGGAAATTGGTTGTTAATTGCCATGTACTATGGGAAATAGAGTCATTGAGGAAAGACTGAAAGATGAAATTAAGGGTTTCTTTTCTCTTAAACTAAATACCAGATAAGAAATCGATACCACTAGCAGACTTATGAGGACTGATAATACTGACAAAAACGAATACTTTCCATGAATTATCATATGACTCTTCAAATAAAATGTTGATGATGATGCTAACTAGTTAATAATTAATACTATAAACCAGTCTATGTATAATTAAATTTATACCTCCTAATTTGGGAAATAAGGGAAGAACAAGTGAGAGTAGAATGTACCAGGTGCTACTGAGTCCCCACCTGTAAAGTCAATCAGAATAAACAGATCCATTTCTCCCTTAAAAAATAAAAAACAAAAACAACTTCCCTGTGGTTTGAGAGCAGGCTCCACAAACTATAGCCCGCAGGCCACATGCAGCCCGCCTAGGACATTTATCCGGCCCGCTGGGTGTTTTGCCACCGCTGCCTGTCCTGCTTAGCAGCCGACTCGTCCTGGGGCCCACAGTCCGGCCCACCAACAATCTGAGGGACAGTGAACTGGCCCCCTGTTTAAAAAGTTTGAGGAACCCTATTTTAGAGTATCTCAGCCTCTTAGGGTACAGAAGGCTTTGAGCCATCAGAACAACTTCACACTATTCAGGGCTCACAGACTGCTCTAAAAACTAATGGTTAAAAATAATTTCAGGACGGGGCAGCGCCTGTGGCTCAAAGCAGTAGGGTGCTGGCCCCATATGCCAGAGGTGGTAGGTTCAGACCCAGCCCCGGCCAAAAAAACTGGGAAAAAAAAAATAGTAATAATTTCAGGGCGGTGCCTGTAGCTTGGTGGTTAGGGCGCCGGCCCTATGTACCAAGGGTGGCAGGTTCAGGCCCAGCCCTGGCCAAAAAAACTGGGAAAAAAAAAAATAATAATAATTTCAGGGCGGTGCCTGTGGCTCAGTGGTTAGGGCGCTGGCCCCATGTACCAAGGGTGGTGGGTTCAGGCTCAGCCCTGGCCAAAAAAACTGGGAAAAAATAACAATAATAATAATTTCAGGGTGGCACCTGTGGCTCAGTGGGTAGGATGCCGATCCCATGTACCAAGGGTGGTGGGTTTGAGCCCAGCCCCAGCCAGACTGTGGCAAAAAAAAAAGCCAGCTGTTGTGGTGGGCACCTGTAGTCCCAGCACTCGGGAGGCTGAGGTGGGAGAATTGCCTGAGCCTAGGAGCTGGAGTTTGCTGTGAGCTGTGACGCCACTGCACTCTGCCGGGGGCAATAAAGTGAGACTCTGTCTCTGCAAAAAAATAATAATAATTTCAAAGAAATACATTGTTCTTAAATCAACAGATAATAACAAAGTGTCTACACTAAAGAAATAACATGCCCTAGAAAGCCTATATATAGTCTTTTATCTTAAATACAGCCTAATATACATATCAGCTAAAAGATGATATAAGCTATAGTTTACTGGTTATCCTCTATGTAAGGCACTGTAACTCTACATTGTATATCCCGTCTTACCCCACGATTAATGATTTATGAGATATAATAGATCTTGTTATCTATATGTTACATATAATAAAAGACTACTGAGATTAACTTGCCCAAGATAATAATGCTGGTAAATGGTATAGACTCAGATCTGTCTCTGTGTCATTTCAATTATACCACACTGCCTTTGACACAACAATTTTTGCTATTTAATATTTTAATAGAAAATATTATTTTCAAGTTTAATAAATAAAAGAATGGAACTGGTTATTGTTTTTAAAGTTTCAAAGTAAACTATAAACACACAATTTGGCAATAGCATATTCACAATTTACCTTCCCAGCAGTGGCAAAAAATTCTCCATCTGGTGAAAATTTCATTAAATGAACTTGGGAGGAAGTTCTGTAAATTAAACAGGCAAGGAAATATTTGCAAGAAGAATTAAACAAAGAAAAATACAACATTCTCAAAATTATACTTCAGCAACTGCTTCAAACAGAAAATTCTGTGATAACGGTTTCACACCCACTTTTAAGTACACCTCAAAAATTTACTAGTAAGATACTTTTTTTTTTTTTTTTGAGACAGAGTCTCATTTTGCCCTCGTCACAGCTCACAGCAACCTCCAACTCCTGGGCTTAAGTGATTCTTTTGCCTCAGCCTCCCAAGTAGTTGGAACTACAAGTGCCTGTCACAATGCCTGGCAATTTTTTTTGTTGCAGTTTGGCTGGGGCCAAGGTCCCCCCCCTTGGTATATGGGGCTGGCGCCCTACCCACTGAGCCACAGGCACCGCCCTAGATAAACTTTAAATATAAAAATATCCATGCATAAGAGTCATGTAAGAAATAACCTGTCAAAACCTTTAAAGCCTAAAATAAGAGTCATAGCTTACACTCCCTTAGAATGAGAGGGAGTGGTTTCATTTTAAAACCTGGAAATAAAATTTCCAGAACCAAGAATCTCTATTTTCCAATATACATTTTCACGGACAATAAGCCAATAAGAAATTTTGTCTTGGCTTGGCGCCTGTAGCTTAGTGGCTAGGGCATCGACCACATTTGCTAGAGCTGTCAGGTTCAAATCTGGCCCAGGCCTGCCAAACAATAGTGCTGTCAGGTTCGACTCTGACCCAGGCCTGCCAAAAAACAGTGACAACTACAAAAAAAAAGAAAAAAGAAAGAGAAAGAAAAATAGCCAGTTGTTGTGGCAGGTGCCTGTATTCCCAGCTACTTGGGAGGCTGAGGCAAGACAATCACTTAAGCCCAAGAGTTTGAGGTTGCTATGAGCTGTAATGCCAGGGCACTCTACCAAGGGCAACAAAGTGAGACTCTGTCTCAAAAAAAAGGAATTTGCCTTATGGTAACATTTACCTAAAGATTACTGCGTGGCTAACTAGGAATTTGCAACAACCATGGTTTCATCCTGCCAGCCTCACCTGTACACGTGGAATCTTACTTGCCTTTTCTTTTTAAGGGAACTTTCTGGCCCTTTTCCCTTCACAGCCTTTTCTTCCGGCTACCCCCACACAACTTAAGACACCCTCCCCATTATTATTGTTTTCCCTTTTCTTGCCCAAATTCATGTTGAGGGAGGTCAATACTAAGCTTATTTATGAAGCAGGCCATAGGAATTCTGTCATATTTCATTTCAAATGTGAATAAATTTTCGAATTTTATATATAACAAATACATAATGGAAAAAATTAATACAGATGGATTAAAAGAAGAAAAAGAAATAATCTATAGTTTTACAAATACCACAACATCCTTTCCCAGGCTACACCCTGTTAACATTTTAATACAGAGATGTATAGGCCCTTCTCTTTCCTCTCCTCCACTCTTAGGGAGGGAGGTTTAGAAACTGAGATCATATTCGCCAGGCACGGTGGCTCACACCTGTAACCCTAGCACTCTAGGAGGCCGAAGCAGTTGTATTGCTTGAGCTCAGGAGTTCAAGACCAGCCTAAGTAACAGCGAGATGCCCCCATCTCTACTAATAATAGAAAAATTAGCAGGGTGTTGTCATGGGTACCTGTACTCCCAGCTACTTGTAGGCTGAGACAAGAGGATCACTCGAGCTCAGAAGTCTGAGGTTGCTATGAGCGAGGCTGATGTTATGGCTTTCTACTCAGGGCAATAGAGTAAGACTCTGTCTCAAAAAAAAAAAAAAAAAAGTTTGCTTCATAATCTCATTTAAAAATATGTCTTGAGCATCTTTACATATAGACGCAAAGGATGTGTATATGTATACAGGTGTACAGGCCTACATCATTGTTTTATTGGCTTATAGCATTCCATTGTGTATATATACATACAATGGTTTATAATTATTTAGTAGTTTGTTGTTGTTTTCTAATTTCTGCTGTAACAAAAAAAATCTGATGAACATTCATGTACTCATATTTTTGTACATATGGTTAATCCTAAGAATATCCTTTTTTTTTGAGACAGAGCCTCAAGCTGTCCCCCTGGGTAGAGTGCCATGGCATCACAGCTTACAGCAACCTCCAACTCCTGGGCTCAAGCGAGTCTCCTGCCTCTGCCTCCCAAGTAGCTGGGACCACAGACGACTGCCACAATGCCTGACTGTTTTTTTTGGTTGCAGCCATCACTGTTGTTTTGGCGGGCCAGGCTGGATTCGAACCCACCACCTTAGGTGTATGTGACTGGTGCCTTAGCCATTTGAGCCACAGGCGCCAGGCCAAGAATATCCTTAAAACAAATTATTAAAAGTGCCTGGTCTCTGTGCTCACTTCAGCAGCACATAACATTAAGAGCACCAGGTATACATGATTGTAATACTGTTTCACTGTACAGCCTTTGCTCAAAACAGTGGCTACAGCAATCCTTCTAAAACAAGTCAGATCTCAATACGCTCTCTGCTCAAAACCCCTACTAGCTTCCCAACTCATTCACAATGAAAGGGAAGGGCCTCACACAATGACCTATAAACTGATTCCTAACTCTGAACTGTATGTCCTATCATACCTCACCTTGTTCACTCTAGCCACAAGTTAGGCACTCTCTTTTCTTTTTTTTTTTATTGTTGGTACACTCTTTCTTAAAAATAATATTGTTTGCTTGTTTTGTAGAGACGGGGGTCTCATGTTGCTCAGGCTGGTCTCAAAGTCCTGCCCTCAAGCAATCCTCCCTCGCTCCCTCCTGCACCATCAGGCATGGCCTTAAGTACATTCTTACCTCAGGCTCTATGCACAGAGTTCTTCTGTCTAACCTTTTTTCTTTTCTGCCTTTCAGTAAGAGTTATCTTGGGCCATACATTAAATACACAAACACTAACAAAAACTGACCGGCAATACTTTTTGTGATATCTGACACCACAGATAAACAAACAAAAAAAAGTCCTCACGAAATCAGCATACAGCTCTGTCCGCCACAGGTTGGACCCCCGATCTATAAACTTTTCTCCCAGACGGAAGCACTCATGACCTAATCCTTCATTTCCTTCAGGTCAATGCTCAAATGCCACTTCTATGTCACTTCCCTTGCCCTATCTACTTTTGTTTTATAGTTCTACTTATCTTCACTGAACACGTGTAACCATTGTTCTAAAATTCACCACAAATGGAATGTGATTAAAGTTCAGCTTTTAAATGTACTTCAACGAGTATACTCTCCAGCTGATCCTGAAGCAAAATTTGTGTAGTTTCTAGTTCCACGGCTTTTCTGCTTGCTTAATAAACCATCTCAAATAAGTCATGAGTATGTCCATGACAAGTTACTACTGTGTACTCTGAACTCAACGTTGTTTCCTCCTCTCTCATAATTGCATAAAACACATTTCAATCTCTCTCTCAGTTCATGGAATGTTAGCCTCTCAAGAGAACTGCAATAGAGCCAATGTAACTGTTCTTCCCTTCCATCTTTTACATGGGCAATTCAAAAATCAAAGCTACAGCTCTTCCTAAAGAGATTATTTATGCAAAATCTAATTCCTTCTCTACTGGTTAGCCCTTTTGTATATCCATGACCTAGCAGAAGGGTGGAAAATTCACAGAATCAGCTCCTCTGAAGTCTCCTCTGCAAATTCAATATATACTACGTGAAGGTCTTTCTTACTCTCACTTTAGTATCTGATATCTATGCTGCTACTACTTCATATAAGACTAAAGGACAATGAAGAATGTCCTTTAACATCTTGTTATGCTACATTATTGGTTTATTCTCTATCTTCCCGTCTGTTCACTGCAATAGTCTAAGCACTTTTACAGCTTCCTGGAATACTATCAGTATTCAACAAATATTACTGAATGAATGAAACGTGGAATTACTATCTAAAGGATATGAAAAAAATTAAGCCTGTTGATTTATGCTTCCAAACTGCTCTATAGTAATATCAACCATACCCCTTTATTGACAGAATATAAAAGCACCCATTTCTCTAAACCCTATTAATAAATATTACTCATCTTCCTTTTTGTGGATATTTCATATTTCTTGATTTCAAGTATGGACAATCACCTCTTAAATATGCTGATGACTCATATGTTCTATACCTTTTCACAATTTTCTCTCCATTGTCTACTGCTGTACACTACTGTGATACCTGTTCTTTGTAAGACCTCCTTCTAAAACAGCTTTAACCCTAACTGCACATATTTCTCTTTGTGTTTTTGTTTCTCTCCGAGTGGTCTTTTTGCCTTATAGAAATGTTTTATTGATGGAGTCAAAGCTATTAACATCTCCTTTCCTTTCAGTTTCTAGTTTTGGTGTGTTCTTAGAAAGTCTTTTCCTAACACTAAAGTAGCACTTCTCACCTGAAAGCAACATAACAAAAGTGAGAAACGTCAACCAAATATGTAGTTCTTAATTTCTTTCCACTCACATTTAAAAAGTAAAAATAAATATGTGAAATTACATTTTATTTAACCTAATATATATAGGAGACATACTCCCATTGCAATATCTAATCAGTTTTTTAAATGTTACAGAAAGCTGGGTGCAGTGGCTCACGCCTGCAATCCTGGGAGGCCCAGACCATCAGATTCCTGTACTCAGGAATTCAAGACCAGCCTGAATAAGCTCAAGACCCCCTGTCTCTAAAAATAGCTGGGCGTTGGAGTGGGCGCCTGTAGTCCCAGCTACTCAGGAGGCTGAGGCAAAAGGATCTCTTGAGCCCAAGAATTTGAGGTTGCTATAGGCTGTAGCGCCATGGCACTCAACCCCAGGGCGACTGAGAGAGACTTTGCCTAAAAATAAATAAACAAACAAATAAATAAAGTGTCACAGATATTTTATATTCTTTTTTTCATACTAAGTTTTAAAAATCTAGTGTATGGCACATGTCAATTTGGACAAGCGACATTTCAAATGCTCAATAGTGACATGTGATTGGTTAGTGGCTACCCCACTGGGCAATGTAGCTCTAATGTACACGGCTTCACCTATATTTTGTTTCATTATACAGAACTCAATTTTTTCTTCCATCTGACATTTGTTTTGCTATTAGATATAGAACAGACTCTAACTTCATTCCCCCTCTGCAGAAGTGGCTAGTTCGCCCCACTGTAAAATCCTACCTTACGTACGGAAGGTTCCAACATCAGCACCACAATGCTTTATCAGCTACAGCTTTAGAGTTCACTTCACTATCCTGTGTATCTTTAGTCCTCTTGTCTTTCAGTTTCCCTGATTTTCCCATAGTTGTCTTTTCAAATAAGGTTTAGCATGATGGTCAAAGGTAGAAACTCGAATGGGATTTTGACAAGGATTATGTTCAATATATAGAATAATGTGGGAAAAATGGACATCTTCATAATAGGAAGCTTTCCATTCAAAAGGATGAAAGATATCTTTTGCTCCTTTCATATAATTTAACAAGTTTGTAATTAATGATTGCCACATAAGCTTTTTACATATTTTTTATGTTTCTTCCTAGTTATTTGATTTTAAAAAAATTGATCTGTAAACGGAGAAAAACCACATCACAGTTTAAAAAAAAAATCAATACTTTTTCATGTAGTGTGGTTTCACACTACCTAAAATACATTTGTAATATAATAAAAGTACATAGCACAGGTTTATCAGTTTCATCCCCTAAATAATTGCTTACTTGCAATGCCAAATGCATCTCCAGTCCCCAAGGTTAAGATCTGTTTTGTCTGGATTTTCATCTTCAGCTGGCTTCTCCAAGTTAGTATTGGACCAGAGTTGCAAATAGTTGGAACCAGTTAAAAGACGACTGCCTAAAAAATATTATTTACCATTTATTATTTAGGTATTTAATACTGAGTTCAGTTATACACTCAAGAATTTCATATACTATAAAGATAAAACATCTTAAGCCAAATAACAAAAAGGTATTTGGAGAGGAAGGAGAAAGCTGTGTTTTAATTTTATTGAAATAGCTTGGGAAAGAAGGGAACAGACCTTATTGCCTCTCATTCAACGAACATTTAATGAGTATCTTCTTTGTACCAGGCACTGTGCTAAGCACAATGAAAAATAAAACAGAGTCCTCTTCCAAGATGAGTTCACATTTCAAGAGACATAAAAACGTTATGATATAATGTAAAAATATCATATACATGATAAAAGTATGTGCAAAGCTGGGTGGCACCTATGGCTCAGTGAATAGGGCTCCGGCCCCATATACCCAGTGTAGCAGTTTCAAACCCGGCCCTAGCCAAACTGCAACAAAAAATAGCCGGGTGTTGTGGCAGATTCCTGTGGTCCTAGCTACTCAGGAGACTGAGACAAGAGAATCACCTAAGCTCAAGACCTGGAGGATGCTATAAGCTGTGATGCCACAGTACTCTACCCAGGGAGACAAAGTGAGACTCTGTCGCTATTAAAAAAAAAAAAAAGTGTGCAAAGTTGTATCAAAGCCCACAGGGAAGGCCAGGTGTGGTGGCTCATGCCTATAATCCTAGCACTCTGGGAGGCTGAGACGGGTAGATTGTCCTGAGCTCACAGGTTTGAGACCAAACTGAGCAAGAGCAAGACCCCTGTCTCTAAAAATAGCCAGTCGTTGACGTGGGCGCCTACAGTCCCAGCTACTCCAGAGGCTGACGCAAGAGGATCACTTGAGCCCAAGAGTTTGAGGTTGCTGTCAGTTATGATGCCATAGTACTCTACCAAGGATGACACACACACACACAAAAAGTCCACAGGAAAGAGAAATTAATGTGTAGCTGTAGCCAAAGTGTCATGAAAAGAGATGAAAGACAATCTGGTCCTTACTGGATGAATAAGCAATAAAAGAGACAGGTATTTCAGAAAGGAAACTTAACATGAACAAAGACATGAAGGCATGCAAGTTCACATATTTTCCCAAGAAGGCCTCATAATCTGACATGGTTAAGTAATACAATACACAGAAGGCTGAAAAAAGTAGTAAGATTGAAAAAGTACCAGGGTGAGACTGTGAAGCATTTCTCAAGTTCATAAAGTTATTTAGACTTTGTTAGAAGTAGTTGAGAGTAACAAACTTAAAGTGGGAGTGGGCTACCTAAGTGAATCTATATTTTAGAACAAGGGGTCTTAACTGGGGTAGGGGAGCAGACAGCAGATGGACTTGAAAAGGCCTGTGAATCTCCATGTTCATTCTTTCAAAGACTCTAACCTTTTGACACAAAGGTTAAAAGTCTTTTTTAGAAAATAATTCTACAGAACACAAGATTAAGGAAAACACAAGAACCAGGAAAGGCTGGTTAATTAACTATAATAATCCAGATGGTAAATAAGTCACGAGGAGCTCAATCAAATATTAAAGAACCAAGGATCTGTAAGTCATTTCAAAAAGTAGAATTGTCATGGCTGGGAGGCCAAGGCAGGTGGATTGCCTGAGCTCACAGGTTCAAGACCAGCCTGAGCCACATGAGACCTCATCTTGAAAAACAGCTGGGTGTTGTAGTCCCAGCTATTCAGGAGGCTGAAGCAAGAGAATTGCTTGAGCCCAAGAGTTTGCGGTTGATGTGAGCTGTGACACCATGGCACTCTACCAATTCCAACACAGTGAGACTCTGTCTCAAAAAAAGCCAAAACAAACAAACAAACAAACAAAAAAAGATTCCAATTTCATGACTTAGAATTGAGTAGAAGGCTGTACTCTTATCCATATCATGAAAATAAGGGAAGATAAGCAATTTGGGGAGAAAAAAAAAAGCTGACAATAAATACATTTCACCTTGGTAATTAAGGACTATGGATTTTTGTCTTTCTGGAAAGATCACTTTCTTATATAAAAAGGAAAGCAAGTCTGTGGCAAAAGCATTGACTAGATCAGAAATCTCTGTGTCTAAATCCCAATAAGCCACTTAATTAGCCATGTGAATTCCATGTAGCTGGATAGCCTCTGAGCCTCAGTTTTCTTATGTATAAAATTCAAGGTTTGTATGGTGTTGTTGTAAGAATTAGTCATCATAGGCATGAAGCCTCTAGCACAGGCCAGGTACTCAGCAAAAGTTCAATAAATAGTAGAGCAACAGGTAGAAAGCTGAACAGAAAAATAAAAGCACAAAAAGTACTGTTACATTCCATTTAAATATGCTTATTATTCCACTTTCGAATTCACCAACAAAGACCAGTTTTCTTTGTTGAACATAAAGATGAAATTAAGGTATCCCATGAATGTTTTGTTTTTTGGAGACAGAGTCTCAGTCTGTCACCCTGGGTAGAGTGCTGTGCCATCATAGCTCACAGCAACCTCAAACTCTTGGGCTCAAGTGATCCTCTTGTCTGAGTCTCCCAAGTAGCTGGAATACAGGTGACTGCCACAATGCCTGGCTATCTCTTTTTTTTTTTTTCAGAGACTCAAAGATATTTATTAACTAAAGACAGGGAAATTGATGCTCAGGAAATTTCAGTTTAATAAAAGTCATACAGCAGAGACCTGAGACCAGGTTGTCTGATGTCCAAGATCAACCATGTTTCTACCATAGTCTTTCTGGGTTGATAATTGTAGTTTTCCTTTTTTCCTTCCAACTGTCTTTGGAAGTGCTCTAAACTTTCTCTTTGTTCTTCCTAAATAAAATCTCTCTTTGCTACCCAGTCCTTTGGTGCTGGCCATGGCTTGGGTGAGTCAGCTAATCCACAAGAATACAGGATCAGGTTCTTGGTTGAGGAGGTCACTGGACCAGTTGAATCACTTTCTTGGTATGATGGGCCACCCATGTAGGTGGATCAGCCAATCCACTGGAATGTAAGACCTGGGTCTGAAGTTTCAGCATATCTGCTTCAATTTAACGTTGGATTCACTCTAGTTCCTTTATTTCTTCATCCAAATGCCTAATTTCTTCATACTCTCTATACCTTTCTAGGTGCATTGGCTTTTCAAAATATGCTGGGCATAGGGGCACGTGTTTCCTACTTGTAACAGTCCAGCCATGTCCATTCCTCTGCACTAGAATCTCTTCTGTCCTCCAGCTGCTCCCACAGGAAGCTCAGGTCTTCAACACCTGGCTGTTTGTAGACATGGGTCTTGCTCTTGTTCAGGCTGGTCTCAAACTCCTGAGCTCGAGCAACCTGCTCCCCTTGGCCAACCAGAGTGCTGGGATTACAGGTGTGAGACACCATGCCCGGCCTAAAGATGGCTTTATACCTGTATACCAGCCTAGGCAACACAGTGATACCTTGTCCTTACCAAAAAAATTAAAAATTAGCCAGAATGGTTGTGCACACCTTTAATCCTACTCAGGAAGTTGAAGCAGGAAGATCAATATGACCCAGGAAATCAAAGGTTACAGTGTGCTATGATCATACCATTATACTTTAACCTGGGTGACAAAGCAAGATCCTGGCTCTTAAAGTATAAGATATAGCTATCAACTCAAATAATAAATGTTTTTATTGCAATTATTAATGACACTTGATTAACAATAGTTGTACAGGATACTATCACTTAAGTAGTACTTTCATAAATATTGTCATTTCTGGACATTTAAAAACAAATTTGTGGCCAGATGCAGTGCTTATTTACTTCATGCCTGTAAACATAGCACTCTGGGTGGCCAAGGTAGGTAGATTGCTTAAGCTCATGAGTTTAAGACCAGCCTGAGCAAGAGTGAGAATCTGTCTCTATTTTTTGTTGTTGCTGTTGAGACAGAGCCTTACTCTGTTGCCCTTGGTAGACTGCCATGGCATTGCAGTTCACAGCAACCTCCAACTCTTGGGCTTAAGGGATTCTCTTGCCTCAGCCTCCCAAGTACCTGGGACTACATGTGCCCGCCACAATGCTGGCTATTTTTTGTTGCAGCTGTCATTGTTGTTCTTAGCTGGCCAGGGCCGAGTTTGAACCCACCACCCTCGGTGTATGTGCCTGGCATCATAACCACTGTGCTATGAGCACTGAGCCAAGAATCTATTAAAAAAAAAAAAAAGAATAAAGAAAAACTGAGTCAAGAGGATCACTTGAACCCAAGAGTTCCAGGTTGCTGTAAGCTATAATGTCACAGCACTCTATCCAGGGCAACAGAGTGAAACTCTGTCTCAAAAAAAAAAAAAAATGTGAAATAGATATTATCTTAGTTTTTAAATCAGTTAAGTTGATCTGTTAAGTAACCTGATTTCTCATCACAGAAGTACTAGACAAATAATGTGAACATTTATTGAGAGCACAGTATTTGCTGGGAACCTAAAAATAAAGAAAATACAGAATAGAATTTCTGCCCATGTCTAATAAAAAAAAAAAATCATACACTATGCAAACAAAGAACTACAATAGATTGCAGTGCTGTAATAGAGTAACCCTAAAACAGTATTCAGGCCAGACTTGGGTGGCTTTCACCTGCAATTCTAGCACTTTGGGAGGCTGAGGTGGAAAGATCACTTGAAACCAGTTTAAGCAACATAGTGAGACCCCATCTCTACTCAAAAAAGAAAAAAGAAAGAAAAGAAAGAAAGGAAGGAAGAAGGGAAGAAAGGGAAGGCAGGGAAGGGAGAAAGGAAGAAAAGGAGGAAGGGAGGAGGAAAGGAAGGAAGGAAAGGAAAAGGAAGAAAGGAAGGAAGAAAAGAAAGAAGGAAGGGAGGGAGGGAAAGAAAGAAAAAAGAACAGGCACCATAGGTGGCCTATAATCTCAGTTCTTTGGGAGGCCGAGGCAGGATGATTGCTTGAGTCCAGGAGTTTGAAATGAGTCTGAGCAACAAATCAAGACCCTACCTCTAAAAACCAAACAAACAAAAATCAGCTGCACTACCTCCTGGTAGTCCCAGCTACCCAGGAGAATGAGCCAGGAGAATCACTTGAGCCCAGAGTTTGAGGCTGCAGTGAGCTATGATGATGCCATTACACTCTAGCCCAGACAACCAAATAAGACCCCATCTCAAGAAACAAAAGGCTATACTATTAATCATATGAGGACAACTAGGATAAAGGTCACTCTACCCATAGTAAAATTATAACAAAGTGCTTGCCAAATGCCACACTTGAACTCTGGTCTGACTTCTTTTCACTGTATGCATACAATATATGCTGAGCCTACCAGCTGGTCAGCACCAATCTTACAATACCTCTTACATGAGAAGAAACATTTTTAAAAAATTGTATGATTAACAAATTCTCCAATTATACTTGTATCTTTTACCCTCTAAAATAATTTCCAAAGTTTCTAAAGTTTTGTGTTCTAAATCAGTATTTTCCCCAGTCATTTCATCTACTATACTATCATGAAAACTAAAACTATATCCTATATCTAAACCAATGACTATTTTTATACTCCAAAGACTTTTGTTTAAGATCCAATTTCTATCTCTTGCTTGAGGATATGCAAGCTTCTCAAACTTCACATGTCCAAATAATACCTATGTTCCACTACGTCTAACTAGACATTCTCACTCTTCTTGTGATCATAGATTTTCTCAAAGTAATGTCAATTCTATTACCTAAATGCATTTCATAACATATATTCCTTCCACTGTTCATTAATTCATTTAATATTAACTGAGTACCTGAAGTACAAAAAGCATTGAAACAAGCTCTTATTTCTCAGACTACTGTCAATGCATCCTCTCCAAAAGTCACTCTGCCTCCTGTTTTTCCTGCCACTGACCTTTCTAACTCACTGCTAGCAGACCAAACTTGCAAAACTGTAAATCTCAGCATATGACTAGCCTCTTCCAAAAACCTGTAATAGTGTTTGACAATTAAAAAGAATTAAATTCAAATTCCTTAGCATGATTTTTTTTTTCACTTTGTTGCTCCTGGTAGAACGCTGTTGCATCATCACAGCTCACAGCAACCCCAAACTCCTGGGCTCAAGTTATCCACTTGCCTCAGCCTCCCAAGTAGCTGGGACTACAGGCATTCGCCACAATGCCCAGCTATTTTTAGAGATGGGGTCTCACTCTTACTCAGACTGGTCTCAAACTCCTGAGCTCAACTGATCCACCTGCCTTGGCCTCCTGGAATGTTGGATTACTGGCCCAAGCCACCACCTGACTTCTTAGCATGACTTCAGAGGCCTTCTATAACATAGTGTAGTCTCATCTCTTACCACCATCCTCTGGCACTCACTCCAGCTCCAATGAAGCACTAATCTTGTGGGAATACAGCTTGTGCTTTCTTTGTCTGTGCCTTTGCTCACTGTGATAGAATAGAAAATGGCTCCCAACAAATCATGTCTTCTGTGTCCACGCTCTCCTGCAATATGACTTTGCCATATCTTTCAAAGAAAAGTCTACTTCTCCCATCCCTTGAAGCTGGACTTGTGACTTGTTTTGATCATATAATGTGGCAGGAATAATATTCTGGGATATCCATCTCTAGGCTTTGTAAGTCCTTGCAGCTTCTGCTTTTACTCTCAGAACCCAGCCACCATGTAAAATCTGGGCTACTCTGCGAGAGAGTCCATACAAGAAAGGCCGTGCGCAGGAGAGCCAAGGTATTCCAGCAGAGGGAAAGCACAAAGCATCGATACGTGAACAAGCTGCGTATGTCTTCTAGCTGCAGGCAAGCCGCTTCAGCCAATACCACATGGAACAGTAGGAGAGACAATCCCACAAAGCCCCGTCATGGCTCATGTCCCAAGCCACTAAGTTTTGGGACAGTATTTTTTGGGGTTTTTTTGGTACATGTGCTGCCTGAACAAGCATAGAGATATTTTTTAAGGCAGAAACAGGTAATTGACTGTCTCTTCTTATAACTCATTTCTCCTCCATCTACCCCACCCTCATTGTCAAAATCAACCTACTCTCAAGTCAAAAGGCTCCTCTTCAATGAGACCTTGATCGTACAGAGAGAACTAATGTCTCTTTCCAAAAACAATTTGTTTTTGAAACGATTAATGTATGGAACTTACTATATTACATCATCTATTACAGTATATACTTGTCTTCATTTCATTATAAACTCTAAAAGGGCATAATCTGTATTACTTCTGTATTTCCCACAATCTCACATAACAGAACTAAAATACAGGAGAGTAATAAAAGCAATAGCCTAGGAAAGTGTTATTTCATTTCAGTTAATCCTGATTTTATTATCTTACCTGTGGGATCCCAAGTTATATTGTGTGCTATTGATTCCAGAAAAAATTGGCCACTTTTCTGCCACTGACTATATAATTCCTAAAATTTAAAAAAAAGCATTTAATCGATTATGATTGACATCTTTTCTCTGTCAAATGTACATGATCATGTTTATTATTCTTATAATCATAGAAAAAGTCATTTTTAAGGATAACAAAATGTTCAATTCAGTCAAGAAAACAGAGAATATGTGATGGAAGAGATTAGTGAAAGAGACCGGAGATTCAAATGTCTACCACATGCTATCTTGGATAAGTCTTATTAACTCAGAGTTAATTATTACTTATTATAAAGGTTTAACTTTAAATGTGTCTGTGACTCAGCATTTGAGGTTTCCAGATTTCCTTTTTTCTGTTTGTTCGTCCAAGATGGGAGGATCTCTTGAGCTCAGAAGTACAAGACCAGCCCAAGCAAAAACCAGATCCCATCACCAATAAAAATACAAAAATGAGCCAGACATTGTGGCTGATGCCTGTAGTCCCAGCTACTCAGAAGGCTAATGCAGAAGGATCGCTTAAACCCAGGAGTTTGAAGTTGCCATGGCACTCTAGTCTGGGGTAATGGAGTGACACTCTGTCTCAAAAAAAGAAAATTTATTTTAACATAATGTAATGATTTTTTAAAGTCTCTTATTTCATTCAACAAATTATTTGCTGAGTTTAAAATATACTGTTCTGGGTGGGATAACCACCATTAAAATTTACTTTAGGACTGCCAATTACTAATTCATAAGTTTTTTTTTTTTTTTTGAGACAGAGCCTCAAGCTGTGCCCCCTGGGTAGAGTGCCGTGGCAACAGCTCACAGCAACCTCCAATTCCGAGGCTCAAGTGAGTCTCCTGCCTCCACCTCCCAAGTAACTGGGACCACAGGTGCCTGCTACAATGGCTGGCTATTTTTCTTTGGTTGCAGCCATCATTATTGTTTGGCGGGCCTGGGCTGGATTCGAACCCATCACCTTAGGTGTATTTGGCTGGTGCCTTAGCCACTTAAGCCATAGGTGCTAAGCCTAATTCATAAGCTTTTAAGAGTCTCTAATATCGTATTTGCTAAGTAATCTATAAAAACAAATAGAAATCAGAGAGTTGTGGATACTCTTGTCATGAAATTTAAAAGACAGATGTCAATTAAAAATTAGAAAATGTTTTTCATTAACACAAGGTAGGGAAAAAGTGCTCACACCTAGAAATCAATATAGCTGGTTCTACTATTAGTTCTATGGCTTAATATGTAGCTGTTTCACTAGTCAAGTCACTTTTCTTTATGCCTAGTCTACTGTCGGATTTGTAAAAAAAAGGAAACAACAGCTGCCCAAACTGGGTCAGAAGTAATTTATAAAATAAAAATTATCAAAACATATATAAAGGTATGCCTGCTAGTAAGCATTGTTTATTTCTTTATAATTAATACACTACTATACAGTTTTTCACTTCCTGTCATCCTTATAATATCCCAAGAATGGATATGAAACTGGGCATAGTGGTTCATGCCTATAATCTCAGCATTATGGGAGGTCATGACAGGAAGACTGCTTGAGGCCAGGAGTTCAAGGTATTAGTGAACTATGAGTGCCTACTGCATTTCAGTGAGAGCAACAGAGAGAGACCCTATCTCAAAAAAAAAAAAAAAGCATTAAGTGATATTAATCAATATCAGAGTCAAACAAAGAACCTTATACGGCTGACTTACTTAGGACCAAACAGCTAGAAGGCAACAGAAATAGAAACAAGGCCTATGATTTCCAGTACACTGCTCTTTCAACTACATTTTGTTGGTCCTTTTTCATATGGTTTTAATAACTAATCTTTAGAAGAAACTGGGAAAATAACATAATCCATTTGTTAGAATTAAGATCATTAAAGCAACTATGAATCTATCATCCAGTCCCTATTTATGACCTACTGTTTAACCATCTTTCAGAACTATTTCTGAACGTAGCTTCCTTATACAGAAAAACATTTAACCTGTTAATAGTTGTATTACATGATTTAATAAATGCAAGAAAGTGAGTCAAGGAATTATATTAAGATTCTGCAAGCATTGGCTCGGCACCTGTGGCTCAAGCGGCTAAGGTGCCAGCCACATACACCTAAGGTGGTGGGTTCGAATCCAGCCCAGGCCCAGCAAACAACAGTGATGGCCACAACCAAAAACAGCCAGGTGTTGTGGTGGGCGCCTGTTGTCCCAGATGGGAGGCGGAGGCAGGAGACTCGCTCAAGCCCAGGAGCTGGAGGTTGCTGTGAGCTATGATGCCACAGCACTCTACCCAGGGGAATAGCTTGAGGCTCTGTCTCAAAAAAAAAAAAAAAAAAGAGAGAGAGAAAGACTACTGGCCAGGCAAGGTGGATTGCCTAAACTCACAGGCTGGAGAGTAGCCTCAGCAAGAGCGAGACCCTGCCTCTAAAAATAGCTGGGTGTAGTGGCGAGCACCTGTAGTCCCAGCTACTTAGAAGGCTGAGGCAAGAGAATTGCATGAGCCTACAAGTCTGAGTTTGCTGTGAGCTATCATGCCACAGCACTCTACCAGGGGTGACAAAGTGAGACTATGTCTCAAAAAAAAAAAAAAAAACTACTTGAAATTCAAAGACAAATTCCAGCCTTCAAAAACAAAAACACCTGCAAAATCCTAGGCTGTTCCTGAACTTTTCAAAATGGCTGAAACCACTCTTTCTGGACATTCAAAAAGTGTCATTGACTATGGGACAATAGTTTGAATTATGATAAACATCAGTACTTGTTCCCTGCATGCAACATTTAACAATGAAAATGGTCAAGGAACAGAAGATCCATGAAGAATTGAAATAAAATGGTATTAAGTGTGTTTACTTTTAATTAAGAAATATATGGGCGGTGCCTGTGGCTCAGTGGTTAGGGCACCGGCCCCATGTACTGAGGGTAGTGGGTTCAAACCCAGCCCCAGCCAAACTGCAACAAAAAAATAGCTGGGCATTATGGCTAGTGCCTGTAGTCCCAGCTACTTAGGAGGCTAAAGCAAGAAAATCACCTAAGCCCAGGAGTTGGAGATTGCTGTGAGCTGTGATTCCACTGTACTCTACTGAGGGCAATAAAGTCTGTATCTATCTCTACCAAAAAAAGAATTAAAAAAAAAGAAATATATATTTTGGCTTGGTGCCCATAGCACAGTGGTTATGGCGCCAGCCACATACACCAAGAGCCATGGGTTAGAGCCCAGCCCAGGCCTGCTAACAACAACAACAACTCCAACCAAAAAATAGCCTCCCGATAGCTGGGACTACAGGCACCCACCACAATGCCTGGCTAGTTTTTCTATTTTTAGTAGAGATAGGTCTCACTCTTGCTCAGGCTGGTCTTGAACTCCTGAGCTCTGGCAATCCACCTACCTTGGCCTCCCAGAGTATTAGGATTATAGGTGTAAGCTGCCACGGTAGGCCCTGATGATCACTCTAATTTTATATTCTTTTAATACTTAACACATTTTAAATCCTAAAAGAAAAATATAAGTTACTTACCAAATTTTTCTTTTGTTTTGGTGGGTTAACTGGTTCAAAAATAGAGATAACATTTCCATAGGATGCTGCAATCTTTTAAAGAAAAAAAGAAAGAATATTATGGCTATGTTAACTTACTTACAGATTAAAAATGCAAGAAATGAAAAGTATAACTTTATGCCCACACACAAAATTCCATTTTTTGATATATATTTTTTTGAGACAGAGTCTTACTTTGTTGCCCTCAGTAGAGTGCTATGGAGTGACAGCTCACAGCAACTTCAAACTCTTGAGCTTAAGCGATTCTCTTGCCTTAGCCTCCCAAGTACCTGGGACTACAGGTGTCTACCACAATGCCTGGCCATTTTTTGTTGCAATTGTCATTATTGTTTTAGCTGGCCTGGGGCAGGTTCAAACCCGCCAACCTCAGGGTATGTGGCTGGTGTGGTAACCACCATGACGGGCACTGAACCATCTTTTGATTCTTCAGAGTGTCAATTTTATTTTATTTTTTTTTTGAGACAGAGTATCACTTTGTCACCTTTGGTAGAATGCCCTGGCATCACAGCTGCTAGCAACCTCTAACTCTTGGGCTCAAGCGATTCTCTTGCCTCAGCCTCCCGAGTAGGTGGAATTACAGGTGCCCACCACAACCCAGCTATTTTTAGAGGTAGGGTCTCACTTTTATTGAGGCTGGGCTCTAACCTGTGAGTTTAGGCAATCCAATCCCTCAGCCTCCCAGGGTGCTAGGATTACAAGTGTGAGCCAGCGCACCCAGCTGAGAATGTCAATTTTGAATACAATTTATATCTAGATTAAAATCCTAGAATTTCAATTCACTATCTAACTAGCAAATTAATCTCTCTAAACCTAGGTTCCTTATATATGTTTATTATGCCATACTTCTAACAGAATGATTTTGAAGATTGAAATAACATTTAAAAAATACCTAGCTTATAATAAATAATATACAACACACATAGCAAATATTAATTCTTGTTATACATTCTCAAAGCTCACAATTCTTTTAGTGTACATCTGACTTTTCTTTTTTTTTTTTTTTTGAGACAGAGTTTCACTTTGTCACCCTCAGTAGATTACTGTGGAGTCACAACTCACGGCAACCTTAAACTCTTGGGCTTAAGTGATTCTCTCGCCTTAGCCTCCCAAGTAGCTGGGACTACAGGTGCCTGCCACAACACCTGGCTATTTTTTAGTTGTAGTTGTCATTGTTGTTTGGTGGGCCCAGGCTGGATTTGAACCCACTAATTTTGGTGTATGTGGCTGGCACCCTAGCCTCTGAGCTACAGGGGCTGAGCCTACATTTAACTTTTTAAAAATAGAACTTAGGTTTATTCCTTTGTGAACTCCTTGAGTACATTTTTTTAAGGGTTCTATTTTATCTTTTAAAATCAATGTAACATAATCTTTCTTAGCTCTGTTTTATAAGGTAGCTACTACTATAGCTTGAATGAGTCCGATATGAAGAACATCAAAGTTATGAGAAATCAAACAGAGATAGATAAGATTCAATGAATGAATTGGGGATAGACAAGAAGAATATATGATCAATAGAGGGAGTAAGAAACAAGGACATAAACTACGTAAGTAAAAAAAAAAAGAACTTTCAATGGAGTCAGGATGTCCAACCTTTTTTCTTTTCTGCCACACATTGGAAAAATAAGAGTTGTCTTGGAGCACACATTAAATACACAAACATTAATGAAAGCTGATGAGTAAAAAAAAACAAAGGTTCTATCTGACACCAGAGATAAACAAAACAGGCCTCAATCTGCACACAGCCTGCAGACACAGGTTGAATATCCTTGTAAGTGGTCAGATTTCTTAGCCTATATGATCACCTGTTCTCAGCTGATGTGGGAAAGAGTATTTGTTTCCTCTGAATCTTTAAGTAAGGGTGGGATTGAACACTCAGTGATTTCAATTTCATAAATAGGGCACAGTATGAATACAGGTATAAAGATTCAAACAGGCAATGTATGTTAAGAGGTGAAGGACCACCATCTCAGCTAAAAGAGTGTTCCTCATAACAGAATAATGAACATCACACTAAAGAGACAGGGTTGAGCCAGGATGTAAAAAGCCAAAGTGAACAATTAGAATTTTCCAGAGTAATCGAAAGCTAACAATATTTTGAAGCTGATGAACAAGATGGCTGGACACAATAGCTCAAGTTTGTAATCTCTCTAATCTGACCACTTTGGGAAGCCACGGTGGGAGGATCACTTGAGATCAGGAGTTCAAGACCAGTCTAGGCAACATAGTGAGACTCCATCTCTACTTTAAAAAGAAAAAACAGGTGTTCATAAATAAATGATACAGTGGTTCATGCCTATAGTCCTAACAATTTGGGAAGCCACAGTGGGAGGATTACTTGAGCCCAGGAGTGTGAGACTAGCTTGAGTAAGCGTGAGATCTTGTCCCTACAAAAAATAGAAAAATTAGATTGGGCACACTGGCTCACATCTATAATCCTAGCACCCTAGGAGGCCAAGATGGGAGGATGGCTTGAGCTCAGAAGTTCAAAACCTACCTGAGCAAGAGCCAGATCCTATCTCTACTAAAAAAAGAAAAAAATTAGCCATGCTTCATAGTGGGCAACTATAGTCCCAGCTACCTGGGAGGGTGAAGCAGGAGGATCACTTAAATCTAGGAGTTTGAGGTCACTATGAGCTAGACCAGAGGTCCTCAAACTTTTCAAACAGGGGGCCAGTTCACTGTCCCTCGGACCATTGGAGAGTCAGACTGCGGGCCGTGAGACCAGTTGGCTGCTAAGCAGGACAGGCAGCAGCAGCAAAACACCTGGAAGGTCAGATAAATGTCCTCAGCTAGCCACGTGTGGCCTGCGGGCCGTAGTTTGAGGACACCTGAGCTAGACTAATGGCTTGGTACTCTGTCTCAAAAAAAAGAAAAGAAGGCTCAGTGCCTATAGCTCAAGCAGTTAAGGTGCCAGCCATATACACCAGAGCTGGTGGGTTCAAATCCAGTCTGGGCCTGCCAAACAACGACAACTACAACCAAAAAATAGCCAGTGTTGTGGCGGGTGCCCTTAGTCCTAGCTACTTAGAAGGCTGAGGCAAGAGAATCACTTAAACCCAGGAGTTGGAGGTTGCTGTGAGCTGTGATGCCACAGCACTCTACACAGGGTGACAGCTTGAGGCTCTGTCTCAAAAAAGAAAAGAAAAGAAAAATTAGCTGAGAGTGGTGGTGTGTGCCTGTATCCTAGCTACTTGGGAGACTGAGGCAAAAGAACAGCTTAAACCCTGGAGTTTGATGATATCACTGCACTCTAGCCTGAGCAATAGAGCAAAACTCTATCTCAAAAAAAGGAAAAAATCATGTACATGAATTTTCTCTGGAAAATCAATTAGGTGGCACTAAAGTATGAAGAAAAATGGTCAACAATAAAACATTGGTGCCTATGGTGTCAAAGAACATTTCTTCTTAAAGGTAATGAGAAGCACCCAGGTAATAAACCTGTAAATTTTCTTTATAATACTTTAAGAAACCCTTTGATAATACTGGTATCTTATAGGCTCAGTGATCATACCTCAGTGAGTAGGGCACTGGCCACATATACCTAAGCTGGCGGGTTCAAGCCTGGCCTGGGCCTGTTCAACAGCAATGACAACCACAACCAAAAAATAGCCAGGTGTTGTGGTGGGCGCCTGTAGTCCCAGCTACTAGGGAGGCTGAGGCAAGGGAATCACTTGAGCCCAACAGTTTGAGGTTGCTGTGAGCTGTGACGCTACAACACTCTACCAAGGGCAACACGGACTCTGTCTCAAAAAAAAAAAAAATACTGGTATCTGTAAACAATGAAAATTGCCCTTTACAGAATGATTACAAAATAAAATAACTCAGAATGATTACAAAATGAAATAACTTCATTCTAACCTGGGCTGTCATGTACTCTAATATATCACACAAAAAAGCTCTCATTGAAAATTACTGAATCACATTTCTAGCATTAACCAGTTCCATGTGAATTTAGATAGTATAACAACTTCTTAGGCAATAAAAATTGCAGAACTAAGTGAAAGGAGAGCAACAAACACGAGAAGAATGGGAGGAAATCCAGTCTCAAGGATTCTTAGCATTCCATAATATAAAGATCATTTGGGGGCCGGATATGGTGGCTCACACCTGTAATCCTAGCACCTGGGTGGCCAAGATGGGTAGATGCCTGAGCTTACCGATTTGAGACTGGTTTGAGCCAGAGAGAGACCCCATTTTTAAAAATAGCTGGGTGTTGTCACAGGTATCTATAGTCCCACCTACTTGAAAGGCTGAGGCAAGATGGCTTGAGCCCAAGAGTTTGAGGTTGCTTTGAGCTATGACGCCAGGCACTCTACCGAGGGCAACAAAGTGAGTCTCTGTCTCAAAAAAAAAAAACCAAAAAATTGAATCCATGAACTCTCACATGGCCCTTTTCTGATACTTCACACAAAATGTTTTAATGAAATCATATAGTTAAATATATTTAAATGTCTAGAGAGAAAGAAAAAATTCAACCCCCTCTGGCTGTAATTTTATATAGACCTGATCATCTATGCCTATATGGAACAATTTAAGCTATCCACTAAGCTTTCTACTAGTATGACCCCTACATGGGTGCTACAAAGTAGCAGTTAACCTGACCCACAAGAATCATATGCCTAGTATCTTTTGTTTTTATTGTTGGCTATTGTGCTTTCAATTACTTCTCCACTTTTTGGCTAAGATCAAGTGTATTATACTTTCGAGGGTACCTTTTTCTTTTCATATGTAAATTGAGTTGATATAAAGTTTTTCATTTTTCTTATAGACTTAGAAGAAATAAAATATCATAGACTTCAGAAGTTTACCTGCATTTCAGTACCAAGTTTATCCAGACGTTAAGGAGATTAACTACATGTTTAAGATAAAGAATGATTCCACTGAATGCTCTTTTCAGGAGTTTTTTTTTTTTTTTTTTTGTAGAGCCAGAGTCTCACTTTATCGCACTTGGTAGGTGCCATGGCGTCATGGCTCACAGCAACCTCCAACTCCTGGACTTAGGCAAATCTCTTGCCTCAGCCTCCAGAGTAGCTGGGACTACAGGTGCCCTCCACAATGCCTGGCTATTTTTTTGTTGCAGTTTGGTGGGGGCCAGGTTTGAACCCGCCACCCTCGGTATATGGGGCCAGTACCCTAACCACTGAGCCACAGGTGCTGCCCTTTTATTTATTTATTTATTTGAGACAGAGTCTCACTTTGTTGCCCTCAGTAGAGTGCTGTAGCATCACAACTCACAGCAACTTCAAACTCTTGGGCTTAAGCAATTCTCTGGCCCTCAGCTTCCTGAATAGCTGGAACTACAGGCACCCACCACAACACCTGACTATTTTTTTTGGGAGGGGGGGTGTGGTTGTCATTGTTGTTTGGCAGGCCAGGTCTGGATTCAAACCCACCAGCTCCAGTATCTGTGGCCAGAGCCTTAGCTGCTGAGCTATAGGTTCTGAGCCTCTTCAGGAGTTTATATATAAGAAGATCAAAGATGTCTTGTCATTCTTTCTCTTAATTCAATCAACTCTTAAATAAGTAAGCTTTAGACTACTTCTACAGGTAATAAATAAGTGTATTTCTTGCTCAACCCATAGAAATTATAGTAAGCTGTAATTTAAAATTATATGAGAACAGAATTCCTGAAACGCTCTAAAATGTATCTTAGACAGCCAAAACAATTTGTAACTATATTGTCCCTGAAACAATGCAAGTCTCTAATTCAATAGGAAATATATACTTAAGAAATTATCCTCAAACCAAAACTATCTGAGATACCATCTAACTCCAGTAAGAGTAGCCCATATTGCAAAATCCCAAAACTTCAGATGTTGGCATGGATGTGGAGAAAAGGGAACACTTCTGCACTGCTGGTAGGAATGCAAGCTAGTACGTCTGTTTTGGAAGAAAGTTTAGGGAACAGTCAGGGATCTAAATGTAGACCTGCCATTTGATCCTGCAATTCCTCTTCTAGGTGTATATTCAAAGGACCAAAAATCATTTGGCAATAAAGATATTTGTACCAGATTGTTCATTGTAGTTCAATTCATAATTACCAAGTCATGGAAGAAGCCCAAGTTCCCATCGACCCATGAATGAATTAGTAAATTGTGGTATATGTATACCATGCAACATTATGCAGTATTAAAAAAATGAAGACTTGGGTTGGCACCTGTGGCTCAAGTGGCTAAGGCGCCAGCCACATACACCTAAGGTGGCGGGTTCAAATCCAGCCCAGGCCCGCCAAAACAACAATGACACCTGCAACCAAAAAATAGCCGGGCATTGTGGTGGGTGCCTGTGGTCCCAGCTACTTGGGAGGCTGAGGCAGGAGACTCGCTTGAGCCCAGGAGTTGGAGGTTGCTGTGAGCTGTGATGCCACAGCACTCTACCCGGGGGACAGCTTGAGGCTCCATCTCAAAAAAAAAAAAAAAAGACTTTACCTCTTTTATGTTTACATAGATGGAGCTGGAAAATATTCTTCTTAGTAAAGTATCTCAGGAAAGGAAAAGAATATATCCAACGTACTCAGTACCACTGTGAAACCAATTTACAATCACTCACACTTGCATATGAAAAATGAAACACAACTATAGCCTAGGATGAGGGAGGAAAGGGGAGGGAGAGAGGAAGGGAAGGGGGTGGGTTGATAGAGGGAGGATTAATAGGGGGACCACACCTATGGAGCATACTGCAAGTACAAGTTGGATTTATCAAGTGCAGAACACAAATGTCTTAATCCTGTAATTGGGTGAATGAGGTGAAAGCTATGTTGATTAGTAGGATGTAAGCACTCCAATTTGTACAAATAATCAACACATTGAATCCTATAGTGGCATAAATTTATTTATGATCTATGTACAAATGACTTAATAAAAAAAGAAAAGAAAAAAAGAAATTATCCTGAGAAAAACCATATTCGAAACAAATTTGCATATTATCACAGGATTACAAACCTTGCCTTGTTGCATGGAACAGTCTACACATCCCACTTGAATATTTCCATGTTTTGCTCCTGGGATTATCTGTAATCGTTCAAAATCACTTCCCAGTATTACAATATCACATCCAGATGCATAAGCCTAAAGACAAGATGAATGACAAAAGTGTTAAGAAAACATTAATCATGCTGAATACTAGCATTAAATGTTGTAAATAGACCAATTTTAAATGTACATTTAAAAAAAAATCCAAATTTGGAACTATTTCTCTTATCTCCCATAGTTCTCCCTTCAGCAAACTGTCAGTCCTATCTGCAAAATATGCATCAACTCTGTCCGTTTATCTTCACTGAATGAATGAATGCTACTGCCCTTGTCTATGTCACCATCACCTCTCTTCTGCACTACTAATAGTCTGCTCCCATTCTTGACTCCCTCTAATTCATTACCACAAACAGACAAGAGTGACCTTCCTTTAAAAATGTTTACTGCACAAGTAATTTTCCCTGCTTAAATCCCTTCGATGGTTCCCCACTATACCAATATAGTGATCAATAACCTGAATGATTACTCTTTTACAAACCCATCTCAGGCTACTCTTTCCTTCTCTTGTTTGGCTCCTGCCCCTGTCTGCTCTTCCTTCTGTTCCCTTTTCCATAGCAAAGTGGATTATCTGCTTTTTATTTGCTTGGTCTTTACCTAGCTAGCTTCTTGTCAACATTCAAGCATTCAAGTCTCAATTCCAGACCATTTTTTCTCCCATTACTTGCCATCACATTACTATTTATTTTCTTTCTTTCTTTCTTTCTTTTTTTTTTTTTTTTGAGACAGTCTCACTTTGTTGCCCCTGGTAGAGTACTGTGTCATTAATGCTCACAGCAACCTCAAACTCTTGGGCTCAAGTGATCCTTTTGCTTCAGCCTCCCAAGCAGCTGGGACTACAAGCACATGCACAACACCCAGCTACTTCTGGAGACTGGGTCTCACTCTAGCCCAGGTTGGTCAGGAACTTGTGAGCTCAAGTGATCTTGCCCACCTCAGCCTCCCAGAGTGCTGGGATTACAGGCATGAGCCACTGTACAGGCCCACTATTCATTTTCTTCATAGTATATATTACAATGTGTAAATGTCTTGTTTATTGTCCATTTCCAGTATTAGAAGTTAAATTCCAAGGAGGTAGGGTTCAATTTTATCTTGTTCTCTGCTCAGCCCTCAATTCTAACAGGAGAAACTAGAATACAGCTAGTAATTTATAAATAACTAGAAAATAAATGAAATATTTAATGTCACAAAACAGCCATCATAACCAAATAAAGGAGTACATAGCTCAAGGCTTGTTGGCAAGCATTTTATAGAAAGAACTCCAACTAGAATTCTCTTTTTTCATCATTTTCCCTGCTCCTTTTATTGCTTGATTGCAGAAGGTTCTTCCATCACAGAGTCCACAGCGAGCCTCCTAAGATTCTCATACTATAGGCCAGTATATGATATAACAGACTAACAACAATAAATTGTTTCCCATCGTAAGTTCTAAACTTTTAGTAATTCTTTCTCATCACTTTTGCATATGTATATATTTTTTAATTTCTTTAAATTATACTTCATATACTTTATTGCCTTATGATTCTTTATCAGGTTGCCAGGGATGGTGAAGAATGTCTATAATCTCATTTATTCCAGAGGCTGAGGGGGGACTGATTGAGCCCAGCAGTTTGAATTCACCCTGGGCAACATAAAGAAACCCCATCTCCAAAAAAAAGAAAGAAAAGAGAAGAGAAGGGAAGAGAAAAAAAGAAAATAAAATAAGAAGAAAGGAAAGAGGAGAGGAAAGGGGAGGGGAGGAGAGGCTGGTCTCAAACCTATGAACTCAGGCAATCCACCTGCCTTGGCCTCCCAAGTGCTAGGATTACAGGTGCGAACAACCACAGCTGGCCAGCCTTAATTATATTAGACCAAGGTTTCTTTACCCACTATTCATCAATTCAATCAGCATTTATCAAGCATTTTCTAGTGGTAGGCATTAGAATGAATATAACCTTAATTATAAGGGCCAGGCATGGTGGCTCACACCTGTAATCCTAGCACTGTGAGAGACCGAGGTGGGTAGAATGCCTGAGCTCACAGCCTGAGCAAAAGCAAGAGGCCATCTCTTTAAAAAAAAAAAAAAAAAAAGCCAGGCATTGCGGTGGGCACCTCTAGTCCCAACTACTTGGGAGGCTAAGGCAAGATATTCACTTGAACCCAGGAGTCTGAGGTTACTGTGAGCTATGATGCCATAGCACTCTACCAAGGGTCACAAAATGAGACTCTGTCTCAAAAAAATAAAATAAAATAAAATAAACACAACCTTGATTATATAATAATGGACTTTTTTATTTTTACATGTACTAAGCTATGAATTTAGAGCTTAGTACTTTTTCTTACAACTACCCTGTAAAATTTTAGTAACATTTTACAGATGTGAAAAAAAGTATTTCACAAGAGTGTAAAAGAACCTGCCCGTGGAGGTCCTAACCATGTTATAGGGTGCCACCAATCTCTCAATCACAGTTCTGCATGTCCACAATGAAGCCATGGAAACCACAAGTCAGAACTGGTTAAGGATAAAATTAAAATACAAATAAAGTGCATTGTGAGTATGGGACCCACAGTTGTTGCCTACTAAAAACTTTCTGACTAGCCAGGCATCGTGGCAGGAACCTGTAGTCCCAGCTACTTGGGAGGCTGAAGCAAGAGAATCGCTTAAACCCAAGAGTTTGAGGTTGTTGCGAGCTGTGACAGCACAGCACTCTACCAAGGGCGACATAGTGAGACTCTGTCTCAAAAAAAAAAAAAAAAAACGAACAAAAAACAAAGCTTTCTTTCTAAGAACGAAGTCAAGGCCAGGTACTGGCCAGGTAGCTCACGCCTGTACTCCCAGCAGTCTGGGAAGCTGAGGCGCAAGGACTGCCTGAGTTCAGGAGTTCCAGACTAAACTGAGCAAGAGTGAGACACCGGACTGTACTAAAAACATAAAAATTAGCCAGGCATTAAAGTGGGTGCCTGTAGGGCCAGATACTCAGGAGGCTGAGGCAGGAGGATCACCTGAACCCTGGAGCTTGAGATTGCTATGAGCTGGGCTGATGCCAAAGCACTCTAGGCTGGGGCAATAGAGTGAGACTGTCTCAAAAAAAAAAAAAGAAGGAAGTCAAAATAATTTGATGCCACTTCCAGTAGTAAAAAAGTATCTAATACACATACTAAACTATAATAGTAACTGTATATTTTAAAATCTAGAAAACATAAGAACTGGCATTCAATTTCAGTTCAATTCAAAACCTGTCAGACTTTATACAGAAAACAGATCTCCTATCTTATAATCTTTCAAAGTAAGAACAGGTAAGTTATCTGCAAACATGAAAAGGGCAAAATTATAAACATAGGACTGTCCTAAAAGAAGGGATTAAAGTAGCAGGAAAGGATAAAAGAATTTTTCAGGGGGGCCTGAGAGAGGAAGATCTCATGCCCTTACCTCAAGTAAAATAAATTTGAGAGGGATTTTCCAGTCTTTACATGCCATCTACCATTAAGAGAAGTCAAAAAGAAGTTAAAAACCAAAACTCAATGAGTAGACAATAGATTCTGCTTTTTAACATGAGAGAAGAAAAGGGCAATTTTAAGAGAGATAAATTTAAGGTGTATGTAAGTGTCCCAAGAAACTTAATTTGTAACAGAACTGCCAGTTTAATGTTAAAGAGGATGGATTGGCTGTAAAAGAAAACCATGTTTGTTAACACTGAAACTGCACCAAGGTTAAAGAGAACTAGGACCTCTTTACACTAAACATAAAAGAAGAAAAATTATTTTTAGTTTATTTACTGAAATGCTTCTGATAGAAATCTAAAGTAGGCTTGATGGGAGATGATTAAAACCTGCTCTGTGAAAAAGAACTTTATTTATTTTTGAGACAGAGTCTCCCTCTGTCACCCTGTGTAGAGGGCTTAGGTGTTACCATAGCTCACAACAACCCCAAGGTCTTTGGCTTGAGCAATCCTCTTTGCCTTAGCCTCTGCAGTAGCTGGGACTGCAGCCATCCCCCACAACACCCAGCTAGTTTTTCTATTTTCAGTAGAGACCGGGTCTTGTTCTTGCTCAGGCTGGTCTGGAATTCCTGAGCTCAAGCAATCCTCCTGCCTCGGCCTCCCAGAGTGCTGGGATTATAGGCATGAGTCACCATACCTGGCCTGGAAAAGAACTTTAAACTTCAACAAAACTGAGAACAAGCTAAATGATGGTATAAGGATGACCATATAATCCTTAGCACATTGACTGACCTCTCCTTAAAAATAACATGGAAGTTATTTGGCAAGGTTTTTATAGAGGGATGCATCCAGGTATATAAACAGGCAATCATATTGTATATGCTTTTAAGTTCATACCACTGTTTACATAGGTTCTAGATTTTTTTTTTTTTTTAGAGACAGAGTCATTGCCCTTGGTAGAGTGCCATAGCTTCACAGCTCACAGCAACCTCCAGCTCTTGGACTTAGGTGATTCTCTTGCCTCAGCCTCCCCAGTAGCTGGAGTGCCCGCCACAATGCCCAGCTATTGTTTGTTGCAGTTTTGCCGTGGCCAGGTTTGAACCCACCACCCTCGGCATATAGGCGCCTTACTCACTGAGCCACAAGCACCACCCCCTTTTTTTTTTCCTTTGAGACAGTCTCATTATGTCACCCTCTGGAGAGCAACCTCAAACTCTTGGGCTTAAGCATGCTCCTGTCTCAGCCTCCCAAGTAGCTGACACTACAGGTGCCCACCACAACACCCCGCTATTTTTTTTTTGTTGCATTTGCTGTCATTGTTATTTAGCTGTCACAGCCAGCCAGGTTCAAAACCGCCAGCCTCCACTGTCCTACGGGCACCGAGCCAGATTCTGGACATTTCTTAGAAAAAGTTCTTTAAACTAGCAATGGAAAAAGCACTAATAAAACTTTATGAATAGACAGACAGCAAAGACCATAACTGAACTATCCTGTAATCTCCCACTCAGAAAACCTCCTAAGGATTGTATTTATTTCCCTCTTTTAAATGCCAGAAGCTGAGAGCCCAGCTCAAAGGAGACTACAGCAGTTCACTGAGACCATCAGAGATCACTCTTCTCCCAAGTATTCAGGCTAGGTAAACATTTAGAATTAGAATCTCGAGAATTACTAATGTGCAGTGCAAACTAAGGTGTGTATGAGTCACTCTACAGAGGAGGTACAGTCTCTATTTGAAAGCAAAGTGCTTGCTGTCACAACTCTAGAAGCACAATTCAAGCATTTAATGCCTACACCATGTTAAATGCTGACTATTGCTTATTCTAAATGACAAAGGCTACAAAAAAGTTAAAAGTAGACAATAAGATTACAAATTTAGGGCACCTAAATCTGAGGCATCTGTTAAGCTGTTTACTTTGTTTCACATAAAAATTAAGTTTTGCTTTTAATCATAACTAAAGAGATATCTACATAAGTTGTGGTTAAAATCACCAGCATTACAAATGTGTTTAGGTAAAGGATATTATGACATAAAGTTTGAAATTATTATAAAAACTACAGTTAAGGCAGAAAATGCTGCTATGTTGTAAGTAGCCAAAAGTTTGAGGCTCTCTTCCTTGTATGAAGAGCAAGTCACTTTCATTAAACTTTAACTGGAAATTACCAAGTTATTGAAAAATACTCAGTAAGTATTTTTTAACATAAGAAAACATTCTTTCCAAAGTTACACCTCTGCGAATTTGACACAAATGAAAAGTCCTGTTTTCATTACATCTTTACTCAGTTCTAGTTGACAGCAATCAGTAACTATTTTAAGAATCCATTCTCTTTAAGTACAAAGATACTTGACCTTAATGTAAAAAATGAAACCAATTCCAACTATTTCTAACTCTGACAATGTGGGCGTATAGAGAAGATAATAAAAAGCCCTCAACTCCTTATTCAACAAAGATTTTCAGATAAAGGACTTTGGTAAACTACCCTGGCCCAAGGAAATGACACTAAAAACTTTGGAAAAAATCCTACAAAACATTCTAACTTCAGACTCTATACAGTATCTCAGTGATCGAAATGTTTTTGCCTCTTTCGTTCTCAGAGGACAGGTCTGTCCAGCCCTAAGCGGCAGGGACTCTGGTGGGGGCGACGAGGCGCTCTCGGCCTCCGCTGGTCATTCTGGCCGACCCTAGCTGGCTTACGGTAGCGGACCAGCCACGGGGGACGCCGTAGCCTCCCTCACTCACCGTGAAGCGCTGGTCGCCGATGCTGCCCACGGAGAAGCAGTGGTCCCCAGGATTCACAGCCCCGGTCAGCACCTGGTGCAGGTTCATGTTGGCTCCTTAGTTCTGCAACGGACACAGAGTCCTGCTCATGCCTAGGGTCAGTAGCCGCTTCCCTCCCTCCTTCCCTTAGGGGCGGCGGCCGCTCTTAGGCAGCGATAGCAACTAGCGCCGAGAGCTAGAGCCGCTCAGCTGGGGCCCACGCCGACCCAGAGCCCCGGAGGGCGAGGCCCGGAGGGGGCGGGCCAGCGAGCGAGCGGGCGGAGCGCCGCGCTCCTCCGCGCACCTGTCACTGCCTGCGCCAGCCCAGGTGAAGCTAGGGGTCCACTCACCGGCCGCGACCCGGGCAGGGCCGCACTATCCACACGCTTCCTCTGGGGCTCGGGCAGCCGGTCCTGACCGAGCCCAAGTAGCGCTGACAGCAAGCGCGCTCCCTCCCCGCCTGACCTTACCCTTCCCGGCCCTGGTGCCCGCCACCCTCGCTGTTCTCGGCCGCTCTATGCGTCTTTGGGTCCCTTCGGCAGAAATATCGCGAGATTTCCCTCCGCGAAGGGGCGTACAGAGTGAAGGACTTACATTTTTTACCACAGCGTGCATATCCGCCAGTGGTTGTGAAAACACCGCCTCTCGTCAAAATCTGGCCAATCCTGAGCTCCGAACCGAAGGCTCCGCTCACTAGTGAGGGCGGATCCTTATCTTCGAGGCTTGTGAAGGAGAACGCTGTCTGTTGCAGTGTTGAACAGGATGAGCCAAGTAGGAGAATAGCGAACCTAGAATGAGGTGAGATTTATCAAGTTGTGCTTTAGGTTAGGGCTTAATGTAACTATTGGGCCAGAAAGTTTAAAGGGAAGAAGTACATTCTACGTGGAGTTGCAGGGCCCTCGGTGCCGGCAGGACTACAAGTCCCAACATGCACCGCGCCCCTAGGCGGCCCTAAGGGTATCTCTAAGTAAAAGTGACCCCCGGAACGTCTGAGCTCGCCGGATGTTCGTTTCTCCAGCCTCACGCGCGTTTCCGACTAGCTAAGAGGGTGGTTTGGGAACGGCTTAATTGACAGTTACCAAAGTGGCATTTTTTTCAACTAAATTTATCTTAACATGTGTTTTGAAATAGTACTAATAACACTGCACTAGCCCTGCCTTGAAGCATTTCTTGTGGCAAAGAACCTAAGAATTCCAGAATTAGAGTATATGTACTGCTGAAACTAGCACAGAATTCCAGAAATATTAAATGTCACAGCTACCAACAGTGATATTCAGCTCTTTTTGTATTTGGACACAAGTTTAGGATTAGAACTGACAAACATCTGTTTATGTGTCTCCCTCTACTACACCGTAAGCCTCGTAGGGATAGACTGTGTCTTGTTCCTCTTTGTAGTGCCCAAATGTCCAGCACAATTCCAGTCCCAATTTAGGTAGGTGTTCAATGAATGGATGTAAATGGGAGTAAGTCGGAATCTCCTATTTTTGTAGTTGGGGAGGGGGTTCCCCATAAGTTCTGTGGCTGCCTGATAGTTTATTCCTTCTGTTCTGTCCAGTTGTTGGTTCTGAAGGGCATTCCATGTCGCAGAATAAAAGAAACTAAGAAACCTAGCAGTTCAGAAATCTGGGATCTATTCCTGATTCTGAAATTAACTAACTAGCTGCGTGTGGCCTTGGAAAAATCTGTTAACTTTTAATACTCATTTTCCTCATTTGTAAAATTAGGAAGTTTAACTTGATGATCCAGAATATTTTGTTTGGTAGCTGGGCATTGTGGGCGCCTGTAGTGCCAGCTACTTAGGAGGCTGAGGCAACAGAATCACTTAAGCCCAAGAGTTTGAGGTTGCTATGAGTGACACCAAAGCACTCTACCAAGGGCAACATTGTGAGACTCTCTGTATCAAAAAAAAAGAATATTTTGTTTGGCATTGTCATTTCTGCAACTTTATTTTTTATAGAAAAATATATAATTTTTATTATATACCTTCAACCTGTGAGTATGAGGTCTTGAGATAGACTGCCTGAGTTTGAATCCTGGCCTAACTACTCAGACTGGTTACTTAATTTGTGTTTTAATTTTCTTCTCTATAAAGTGGAGATAACAAAAGATTTTCCTCATATAGTTATGAAAATAATGTTTGCCATGTAATAAGCATTCAAGAAATATTAGGAGTTGTTATTACTATTCCTAAATAAAGTTAACCTTTGAGTATAGCCTTCTAAGGTTTTCCAAATAGTGTCAAATCTCTGTCCAAATCAAAGTTCCCAGAAATGTTTGAAACTGCCACAGAAGTTCAGGGGCTATCTCAGACTGTATCCAAAACTATAGGTCCAGAATAGGTGATAAACAAAGGGCAATTTTTATGCCTCTTATTCATCAGAAATATTTATACTAGGCTTAGTGCCCATAGCTCAGTGGATAGGGTGCCAGCCACATACACTGAGGCTGGTGGGTTCGAATCCAGCCTGAGCCTGCTAAACAATAATGACAACTGCAACAAAAAAATAGCCAGGTGTTGTGGTGGAGACCTGCGGTCCCAGCTACTTGGGAGGCTGAGGCAAGAGAACCGCTTAAGCCAAAGAGTTTGAGGTTGCTGTGAGCTGTGACTCCAAAGCACTCTGCCAGCGGTGACATGGTGAGACTCTGTATCAAAAAAAAAGAGAAAAGAAATATTTATACCTTATTAAATGTCCCATTAAAAGATCTACCTTTAATATGCAGCAGATGAACTGTTTCCATGAAATAGCTGATTATAATTTAGCAGGAATAAAAAATCCTTCAATGATGACCCCAAGTTTTTTCCAAAAAGATGCAAACAGAAAACTTTGATATATAAACAACAGGCTATGGTCTTGTATTATCAACATCATACAGTGTTGTTCTAAAGAAATCATAATTAAAATCCTAAACTGAGACGCAGTACAGTAAAGTGACTGGAGCACTAGCTGAGGAGCCAGGATGATTCAAATGCTAATTCTGTCACTGTCACTAACC